>BQNB010019597.1:28119-66620 GCA_026074375.1 Tanacetum coccineum | reverse complement strand
ATCGAAGGACAAAACCGTGAGCACGAGAGGCTTCAAAAATCCAGGACAATCCTGGACAATCACAAAAACACAAGCAAACGACAAAGGAAAGAGGCACGCCTCCTCACAACAAAAAACACATATTCATTACTACATAATATTACTACTACGGATAAGCATGGGTTGCCTCCCACGAAGCACTTTTTTAGGGTCACTAAGCTTGACCCAATCCCCGAATTCATTTGTCCTTGGGGAAGGTTTAGAGATCTAGGACAACCATTTATGGTACGTTCCCTCCAAAGTAGTGCTTAATTCAATGACCGTTCACCTTGAAGTTTGGCCTGTATTCTTGAGATAACTCGACGGTGCCATATGGAAAGACATGGGCAATGGTGAACGGTCCGAACCAACGGGATTTTAACTTGCCTGAGAACATCTTCAATCTAGAGTTAAAGAGGAGGACTTAATCACCGACGTTAAAGACGCGGTTTTTGATCTTGGAGTCATGGATCCTCTTTGTTTTCTCTTTATAGATTAAAGAGTTCTCATAGGCTTGATCACAAAGTTCATTTAGTTCATTGAGTTAAACTTTACGGTGATCACCCGCGGTCTCAAGGTCAAAGTTTGCATGCTTCAAGGCCCTCGATCGGTAGATGACATGCCTTTCCGTACACGAGCTTGTAAGGAGTACACCCGATGGGTGTTTTGTAAGCGGTATGGAAGGCCCAAAGTGCATCATCTAGTTTATCCGACCAAGAGGCACGGTTCTCGCCTATGGTCCTTTCAAGAATTTGTTTCAAGCCACGATTGGATACCTCAACTTGCCCACTTGTTTGTGGGTGATACGCGATGGAGAGACGGTGAGTAACTTTGTATTTAAGCATGACCTTTGCAAACTGGTCATTGCAAAAATAGGTTCCGCGATCACTTATGATAGCACGAGGGGCACCGAATCGGGAGAAGAGAAATTTAAGAAATTTGCAAACAACTCGGGCGTCATTGGTGGGGAGCGCTTTCGCTTCAACCCATTTTGACAAGTATTCGACGGCCACGAGTATATATTTGTTCCCTCGTGAAGACGGGAACGGCCCCATGAAATCGATGCCCTACACGCAAAGATTTCGCAAACTTGGATGGAATTTTGTGGCATTTTATCACATTGCAAAATTTTTCCTTGACGCTCACAAGTGTCACATCGGGTGACCAAGTCATGGGCATCTCGGTAAATAGTGGACCAATAAAATCCTGAGTCAAAAACCTTTTTGGCGGTGTAGTTGGCACCGTAATGTCCCCTGGTGGGTCCACTATGGCAAGCTGTGAGGATGTCAATAGCTTCTTGGCCCGCAACACACCGCAGGATCATTTGATTCACACATATTTTGAATAAATAGGGGTCGTCCCAAAAGTAGTGTTTAACATCTTTGAAAAACTTGTTCTTTTGTTGAGACGACATCCCTTTAACAATGAAATTCCCCGCGTTCGTCGGTTTTGCGGTTTTTTTGAACACCCCTATTAACTTGCCCACTTGTTTGTAGGTGATACGTTGTGGAGAGACGGTGAGTAACTCCATATTTAAGCATGACCTTTGCAAATTGGTCATTGCAAAAATAGGTTCCGCGATCACTTATGACAGCACAAGGGGCACCAAATCAGGCGAAGAGAGATTTAAGAAATTTGAAAACAACTCGGGCGTCGTTGGTGGGGAGCGCTTTTGCTTCAACCCATTTTGACAAATAGTTGACAGCCACGAGTATATATTTGTTCCCTCGTGAAGACGGGAATGGCCCCATGAAATCGATGCCCCACACGTCAAAGATTTCGTAAACTTGGATGGAATTTTGAGGCATTTCATCACGTTGCAAAAATTTTCCTTGACGCTGATAAGTGTCACATTGGGTGACCAAGTCATGGGCATCTCGGTAAATAGTTGGCCAATAAAATCCTGAGTTAAAAACCTTTTTGGCGGTTTAGTTGGCACTGTAATGTCCCTCGGTGGGTCCACTATGGCAAGCTATGAAGATGTCAATAGCTTTTTGGCCCGCACAACACACCGGGTAGTCGGAATCATTGATCGCACATTTTTTAAACAAATAGAGGTGTCCCAAGTAGAGTTTTAACATACTTGAAAAAAATTGTTCTTCTTTTGGGAAGACATCACCTTTAACAATGAAATTCCCACGCGTGGTAATTTGCATAATCGGCAAACAAAGAGGGTATCTAGAGTCAACACGAAAGTCACCATAGATGTGTCTCGAGGGGAAAAATTTTCATTTTATCTCTTTGGGGCGAGACATTTTCATAAAGGATTTTCTTTAATGGGTGGAAAGATGATCGACCGCGAGATTCTCGGCTCCTTTTGTGTCAATTACTTTGAATTTGAACTCTTGAAGGAGGAGAACCCACCGGAGTAATCTCGCCTTGGAATCTTTTTTAGCAGATAGATATTTTAGGGTGGAGTGATCCGTATACACTATGCTTTTGTTCAAGATGGGTAAGGACAGAATTTTTCGAAGGTTACCCACGGCTAACATTTTCTTTCTCGTTGTGGTGTATGCGATTCCGCCTCATTCATTGTTTTGATAGCATAGTGTATAGGCCTAAAGTGTTTTTCATGACGTTGCCCCAAGACTGCACCTATGGCAAAGTCACTTGCATCGCACATAAGCTCAAAGGGTAAGTCCGTTAGGGGCAAGCTTATTGATTGGACGCTTTGGTGAGTTTTTCTTTAAGTATCAAAAGCTTGAATACATTGCATTAAAGGAAGATGACGGTATTCTTTTCAAGAGATAAGTCATTCAGTCTCAGGAAATTTTGGAAAAAATCTTAATTGAAGTCGGTAGAAACGGCTATGATCGAGAAAACTCTGAAACCTTGACTGGTGGTGGATGAGGTAACTTAGCAATCACATTTGACTTTGGCTTTATCAAATCAATCCCTTTTTTGAAATCTTATGGCAAGGACAATGCTTCTTTAACCATGAAATGACATTTTTTCAAATTAAGATAAGATGGTGTCTTCGGCACCTCTGATGCATCTTGTTACACACGAGAGGGCAAATTTCCGAAGAATTACCCATAGACCGAAAAGTCATCCATGAAGGACTCCATCATTTTTTCGATCAATCATGAAAGTAACCGCATACCCTTTGGGATCGTTCCGGTTGCATTGCCATAAGCTCAAAGGCATGCGACGGTAGGCGAACGTTCCGTAAGGACACGTGAATGTTGTCTTTTCTTGATCATGAGGGTCAATGGGAATTTGAAAGTAACCCAAGAAACTATCGAGAAAACAATAATATTTGTTTCCCGCTAATCTCTTGAGCATTTGATCTATAAACGGTAGTGGAAAGTGGTCTTTACAGGTGGCTTCATTTAACTTTCGGTAGTCAATGCATACACGCCAACCCATAACCAATCGAGTAGGAATTAACTCATTTTCATCATTTTCAACAACGGTAAAGCCACCTTTTTTAGGTACGCAATGTACGGGGATTACCCAAGGACTATCCGAGATCGGGTAAATTAATCCAGCATCAAGAAGTTTTTCAACCTCCTTTTTGATGACATCATGGATTTTTGGATTTACCCGTCTTTGGTGTTGAACCGTCGGTTTGTAGTCCTCTTCTATAAGAATCTTGTGAGTATAAAATTCTGGGTTAATACCCTTAATGTCAGAGAGTTTCCAAGCGATGGCTCGCTTGTGTGACTTTAAAACCTTTATGAGAGCGGTATTTTCCTCGACACTCAAGTCTTTAGCAATTATGACGGGTAACTTGTCGTCACCTTCCAAAAATGCATATTCGAGATGAGGAGGTAAGTCCTTGAGTTCAACCTCGGGAGGTTCATCAATTGAAGATTTATCAGTTTTAGCTTCATAAACTTTAAGTTCTTTTCGAAATTTTAGTGGAATAATGTTTCCTTGAGTGGGAGGGCAGTATTGATGGATCATATTGAGAAATGATTCAGAAGGAAGAATGTCCCCCATCCGTGTCATAATAAGAGCTCAACTATATGGTGAGTTGGTATTCATCTTCAATAGCATGGAAAGCATCGATTCTCGAGAAGAATAATCACTATCCCCGAAAGGAGTGAGAGTCGGAGAAGATGTAGAAACGATCGGATCTTAATAAAGGATGTGGGCTGACACTCGCGATCACATCGGAGAGACCGAGAACTTCTTGAGAATACTCCTCACAAGCATTCAATGACGTCGATTCGGTTAACCGATATATCATCATAATTTGAGGAGTATCTCGAAGTTTGATCAAGATTGAATGTTACGGCTTCTTTTCCAATATGAAGAGTTAATTCTCCTTCGTAAACATCAATCAAAGCACGTTCGGTCTTTAAGAAGGATCTCCTGAGAATTAGGGGGACTCGGGGATCGGCATCAAAGTCTACGACTACAAAGTCGGCCGGGAATTGGAACTTTCCTTCTTTTAACGTCGACATCTCGGCGGATACCGATCGGTGGGTAATCGAACAGTTTGCAAGTTCATAGAGTATCAAGTAGGGTGAGTCCCGGAAGAGAAAGCTTTTTCCACACGGATAATGGTATGAGATTTATGCTAGCGCTAAGATCGGCCAAGGCTAAGCACTCATCCATTCTGGGAAAATCACACGATATGAGAAATTTGTCGGGGTCTCCAAGTTTTTTGGGTAACTTGTTTAGGATGAACAATGCTCATTTAAAGGTGTCCTAGCCATTTCACTTAATTTTTCTTTGTTTCCAATTAAAGCTTTAAGAGTCGAGGCAAATTTTGGCATAAGAATCAAAGCATCCGTGAGGCTAATTTCGAAACTCAAATCTTTAAGTTCTTGTAGAATTTTCACAATTTTGTTCGTTAGCTTTTTCTGGCGCAAATTTTCATCTTTTACATCTTGATGGATACGGAATTGACGGTTTCGGGTTAGGCATCGGAGCACTAACGGGAGCAACAACGGGCTTAGAATTTAGTACTTGGGGTTGATCTTGGACAACTAGAGGTTGGACATCTTTGGTACTTCCGTTATTAGTAGGAGGCACCATGTCCTTTTTCACCTCGGGTTCACGTTCCACTACTTTAGGAGGAGAAGAAGTAGTAGGAATCGTGGGTCCTTGATAAGCAACACCGCTTCGGGTGGTAATACCCTTCAAATCTACCTTCGGGTTAGTAATGGTATTACTAGGAAGTGTCCCTGAACCTGAAGTAGAAGCGGTATTGGAATTCATGAACTTGGTAAGCATGTCCGTTAAATTGGTCATTTGATTTTGCAAGTTTTGATTTTAATTTTACATATTTCTATCATTTGCATCATTAGCTATGACGTAGTTTTGAAAATCATCCTTGGATACACCTTGTGTTTGCTGAGCCGGAGCTGTAATTTGGCCTTGGTTGTAATTATTCCTCCGGTTTTGATTGTAACGGTTTTGGTTATTTCCTTGGTTTTGTTGAACGGGAGGAAAACCGGGAGGTCGAATTTGATTAGCAATCGGGGCTCGGTAACCGGTATTTCCTTGGTTGTAGTTAACCGCGACGGCTTGTGAGACGTATTCTTGAATATTGTCACAATAAACGTTGCCATCGATGGCGGGACAATTTCGGTAAGAATGAGCACCACCGCATGTTACACAACTCTCCTCGACCGCTTTTACGGTAGTGGGAGCTTGGGATTGGTTTTTCTTATCGAGAAGTAAAGCTTTCACCATATCTTTAAGTTCGACAACATCGAGAGAAATACAGGGGGTAGAAGAGCTCGCACTCACTTTGGTAACAACCAGTTTGTTACGTGAATTATGAACTTTGGATTTGCTCTCAATGATTCTTAGGCAATCCCGAGGCATCTTATCCAAAAAATTACACCCGCGGCGGAATTCAACGAATCTTGATCATTAGAGTTTAAAGCATTATAGAAAGTATTGAGTTGATGTAACTCCGAAAATCCATGATGTGGGCATGCCCGAAGAAGATCATTGAATCGGTCCCATGCCTCGTAAAAAGTTTCATCAAATCGTTGTTGAAATATCGTGATTTCATTTCGAATATTTGTTGTTTTAAAAGGAGGAAAGAATTTGTTGATGAATTTCGAAACAAGATCATCCCATGTAAGAATCGATCGAGGGGGTTATTTTTCAAGCCAAATCCGGGCGGTACCCTCGAGGGAAAATGGGAAAATCATAAGCTTAACCGACGTACTCGGGACATTCGGGAACTTCATCGTAGAAGTGATCTTGTTGAAATAACGAATGTGAGCATGATGGTCTTCTTTGTTATGTCCAAAAAATTGTTTGTTTTGAACAAGAGTAAGCAAACCATGCTTAAGCTTAAAGTTGTCTGCGGTGATCTCGGGAACAACGATGGCATCCTCGTAACCCTCGGTGGGTGCTTCGAGCAATTGCGCCATAGTACGATTATCGGCCATCGTAACTACGGGAGGAGCTTGATTTTCAATTGGTTCCACAAGATTAAATGGTTCAACAAAAGTCGGGTGGACTTGTTGTTGTTGACGGTTAGAATTACGGGATTGAGAACGAGTGCGCATGCACTAAAATATAAAAAGAAAATTTATACTAATTTTTTTTTTGGTTTTTCAACAATGTATTCACAATTTATTTTAATAACGGACAATGAGATAAGACACTTAAACCTAATAATCAACAAGCTTCTCGGTAACTCTTTAAAGAGAAAAACGCACAAAGGAGCGGAGGAGTAGGAAAGCGCGAAGCTATTAAAAACCTTTCTCCTTTAGGGTCGTAGTTCCTCGGAACAACCCGCCTTATACCCCTCTTAGAGTTTGTTTATCTTTCAAAGGTGAACCGTACCTCGCAAGTAACACAAAAGGCAAGTTTTTGATCTTTGTTTCCGGAACTTATTATGATAATGTTCCAATTAAGAACATTATTTTGATGATATATTTTTTTTCTTTTTAGGACAATTTTTTTTGATTTTTTTTTATCTTATATATATACTAATAAAAGAAAAATCTTTTTGTATTGTTTTTTATAAGAAAATAAGCAAAATAACTTCACACGGAAGGATCTTCAAAACACAAATTGTCAAACGCAACGACAATCGTATACAATCCTCCCCGGCAACGGCGCCAAAAATTGATCGTTTCTGATTTACCCTTTTAAATATATATAAATAAATATATAATATTATAAATATATAATAAGGATAATTATCAAAATATCTCAATGTAGAAAATCCGGAAGTATGATTCCCGGGTCGTTATCCCCAATGAGGTATGCAATGGAAAGTCGTTTGTCGGTTTGATACTTGATGCTTGAATGGAACAAAGATTTTGATTGGATTTCTAATTCTACGGGAAAATTAATGCAATCTACACTAAAAACGATCAAAGCAACACAAATTTAAACTAAAAACGCAACGGGAGCCCTAAAAACGCGACTCAAAAATCCTAATTTATCAAAATTAATTCCTAAAATGATCTATTTGATTTTTATAAGTCCTAAATGACTAAAATGCAAGAACTAAGAAAACTAAACCAAAAACGAGAGCAATTTAGGCTTAAAAATACAAAAAGCGTGAACGGGATTCAATCTCGTTCTTTAAAAAATCAAATTTTGCAATTTTAACCCTACGAAAGCAAATCTAATTTTTCTAAGTCCTAAATGTTAAAAGAAAATTTTCTAAAAATGAATTATATTTTTTGACTTTTTTATAGTTTTTTATGAATTAAAAATGATTTTAATGAAATTAAATGATTAAAAATACTAAACTAATTATAAAAATTCTAAAAAAATCCTAAAAAGTGCATTGAACAGTGAAGAATTTAATAATAATAAGGTGGAGAAAACAGCTTATCAAATAAGCTGTTAAATAAGCTAAAACAGCTTATTAACCAAAAGGGCTCAAAACATGTATAGCTAATTAATATTGCAAGTTAAAACCGAAAAAGACCCAAGGGTGAGTGGTAGTGTGTGTTGGTGTTAAAACGTTTGGTGAGTGGGTAGAGGTCCCGGGTTCGAGCCCTGCTCACCTAGGGCTTCCCCTAATCCCAAACGTTTTTGTTTTCTATTTTTTACAACTTTTTAGAAGACTTAAAAATAAGCAACTTTTACAAAACCACTTTTTTTATAAACCAAAAATAAGCACTAAAATAAGCTGATAAAGTTGACAGAATAAGCCTTTTTTACACTAAGTCTAAAATGGCTAACTGTTAAGCACTTTAAGCACTAAAAAGCAATCCAAAAAGAGAAATAAGCTAGGACAGGAACTTAACTACACCTAATAAGCATATTTGAACAAAAATAAGCAACTAAAATAAGCTAGAAAGATAGAATACTTAAAAAGCTATAAAACTTAAGATTTTTAAGCTACAATGCAAATAAGCTTAAATAAGCTCTAAACTGAAGGAAATAAGCTAAAATGACTTAAACTAACCTAATAAGCTATACTAAACCTAAATTAAGCAAATGCAATAAGCTAATAAGCCTAAATAAGCAAATGAGCTTTTTGGCCAACTGTTAAGCAAACAGCCAAAATGGACTTTTCTAGCTTAAAAATAAGCTAGCAAACAGATCCTTATGGCTTAGTGGCTTATACCACTAAAAAGCTTGGCCAAAAAGCTACTTAAATCAACAATCAAAAAGCAGTTTGAAATTCAAATAAGCCCTTAAAAAGCTTAATGAAAAGGCTAGTTCACACAGATTCAACACTTAGAACAATTTTTGCAATCTTCACAAAACCAACTTTTGAGCTTAAAAATAAGCTAGAAAATAGATCCTTATGATCTTAAAACCTAGAAACAGATTGAGATTTGACCTCAAAGAACAAGAATCAACATTCAAAAACCATTTTGAAATTCACAATAAGCCATAGAAAGCAAATGAAAAAGCATTTTCTCAAATTTTCAACACTTAGCAAAAATTTACAAATTTTGGCAAAAATGCAAATACACAATGCAGGCTATTAGCTTATGGTCTCTAACCTATTTAACACTTGCACAAACACAAAACCATCATAAAAGCTCAAGATTCAAAAGCATAATCAAATAAGCAATTAAATTGAGCTTTAAGCTCACAGTTTCAAACGACAAACTCTTAAAACCTTGATTTTGAGTTTTAACACTTAAAAACTTAAACAAACTGAATCTTAGGACTAATCTAAGCTAAATTAACCCAAGAGTAAAAAATCAATTTGACCCATTTTGACCTTAAAAAACAGTTAAACCAAACACCCCTTTAAATTCTGAATTGGTATTTTTAACTAGATAGAAGCTATATAAGCCAAAACTTTGCAAAGACCAGATGATTAACAAGACTAATAAGCAATATTAAGCATATTTAAACAACTAATAAGCAATCAAATAAGCTAACACAGATTGTGCTAGTTTATAAGCTTAAAGTGACAGATTTTAAGAAAACTCAAACAAATGATCTCTAAACTACAAAACAAGCATAATAAGCACTAAACATCATAAGCAAACATACATAAGCAAATATAAGCAGAAATAAGCAATAATAAGCAATGTTACAGTAAAATGCAAGAAAATAAAGAAAATAGAACTTACAAAAGCCCTTGCTTAAACAGGGCAAACAAGCTTATGAATAAGCTAATCTACAAGCTCTAGCTTGTCAAAAGACAAGCTAGTATTGTCCATAAGCTCATCAAAGTTTGGCTTATCATCCATTAAGCTGTGGTATTTGAGAGTGGATATTTTTTTTTGTTTTTGTAAAACTTTCTTAAATACTTTATATTTAAATGAAAACAGATTGATTATATGTCTAAATGAGAGCTTCAAAGAGGCTTTTAACAAAGGAAAACAAGAATTCAAAAGTAGACTTAAAAACTTTAAATTTTCATTAATACTTAAAAAAAAGTTACAAGACATGGAAATTAAAGACAATGATTTTAAAACAAGCTAAAAAACTAAAACTAGGTAAAAAAAACTTAATGCCCAAGGGCTTACAATGAGTCCTATTTATACTAAGCTATTGAAGATTCTAGACGTGTGCTTTCTTTGTGAGAGCTCATGCGGGTGTGCTTGTTGTGTGAGTAGGATCCAAGAGCAATCATAGCCATCCAAAATGAGTAGTCCCCAAGTCTCTTGATCTTAGCCCTTCATTTTTGTCCTCATTCCTTGACGAATGGAAATGCTAAGGATTGCCAAGGTGTTATTTGGCTGTTTGTGAGGTGGGATAAGGTGTGTATAGTTGTGGGTCAACAAAGGGGAGAAGAAAAGGGAATAGTATTTTGGCTGGTAGTGAGGACATGATACACTCAGGGAGATGTACAGTGTTCGCACAAAATTTTGAAGTTAGGGAAATGTCAAGTTTAGTCCCTAAGGTGGTATGTTATAATTATAATCTTAGTCCTTGTGGTGATATAACTTTGGTCCTTGAGGTTTGTAAATGTTTGCACCATTAGTCCTTAAAGGACTAACGGTGTAAAGGATAAAAGAGGGATGGTTAACAAGTTGTTAAGTGTTTATGGGTTATGGCTTGGGCTTGTTTGTTGGGCCGGTTATTATAAAAAAGAGACTTGGGCTTTTTATAAGTCTTTAAGTCTTCAATATGTTTAAATGGGCTGACCCGACCTATTAGATGGGTACGGGTTGACCCATTTAACATTTCTTCGATATCGGCTCCGCCTTTGACTTTGACTTTATCGGGGTTGACTTTGACTTGTTGACTTTTAGCTTTGATTTGACTTTTCTTTCACGCTCTTTCTGTTCTCGTGCTCGGTTTTGTCATTTTGGCTTCGATTTTGTCCTTTTCTTGGATATCCGTTACCTGCATAATACAAATGAAAAATATACAAATACAATGTATTTTTGGTACGTTTTTTGTCATTTAAGTCCGGTTTTAATTGAAAATGGTATGTGTAATTAAGCACATACCAAGTAGAGATTTGATCAGTAGTTTATTTTTACGGGATAGATTTGAGCTAATTTATTCTTCACACAAGTATTCAAGTATATGTGCGTACAAGTATTTTGCTGGTTTCGAGGTATCGAAACCAGCAAGGGGGAAGGAGATGATTCACCCGAGAGTCTTTGCCTTTTTTTTTCTTAAAAGCTTGAAAAAGTCATCTTTCTTGAAAATCTTCTTTTGTTAGGCCATGCCGGGAAGACAAATGTCATAACCGTAGAGAAAATCAGCGCTTTAACTTGTGACTTTTGGGTGCATTTCTTCAAACACATGGGGGAAGAGATATCTTGTGAATTTTAGTATGCATTATTTAAATTTCCAAGGGGAAGAGTTGTGTGAAGAATTATTCAAGCGTGAGAAGATACGTTGCTGATCCAATTAATGTTTTCCCGAACGGTTAATTACTAAGCTTATTATCAAAGAAGCAATAATATTTGATGTAGTATCTGTTAGCCTTAAAATATGTCGGCTAATACGGAATTACATTAGATTATTATTTGTTAGATACGCAAGGGCTAGAAATGTCAAGTTAGGATAGTTAGGCGTATATATACCCTCCTATACTTCCATAGAAGGGTGGAGGAAACCATTTGTACATCTCATAAGTGTGTGTGTCTTTCTCTCTCTAGAAAATACACACATCTTTCCCTTTCTCTTTTTAAACTAATAAACATGGCTTACTTCTTGTTTAATCCTCCCCGACCTCCAGATCTTATGTTTTAGGCGTGAATCTTTATGTGTAACAAGTGGCATCAGAGCCTAGGTTAGATTTCATGTTAGATGTTTTCTTATTCTTGGTGTTCGTGGGTTTTTGAAGCTTATTTCGAGCTTATCTTTAAGCCATAAGCTTACGGCTTGGTGTTAGTTGTGGCTTATTTGATCTAAAGCTCTAAGCTTTTCATGTCTACTAGTTTCTAGCCTTGACTTCACTTGAATTCATGGCTTATTTTTACTAGAAACTAGATTATTTGAAGCTTATAGATCATGGCGTATTTGTCCATATTTTCGAGTCTTTGATGTTGCTAAACTCGAAAAGGCTTGTACTTTGTGTTCTAAACATGATATATCATCTTATCTAGAAGACCTACTGCTTATATAGACAGCTTATTGTGATTCTTGAGCTTATTCGAAAGTTTGTATAAGTTTTCTATCTATCAAGTTGGCGTAGCTTCTTGGTAGCGAGTTGAGCTAGTCAAAAGTTTATTTGTTTGTTTGCTAGAATCTAAGCAGGTACAACTGGTACGAAAGCGACTCGTATACTTGCTTGAAAGTGACATTATGATAGCGAGTTAGGAGCAGCAAGTTGGTGTAGCGAGTGTAGATAGCGAGTTACAGGTACAAATTGAAGACAACTCTCTAACGTCAAAATCAAACGTTATGCTGCCTAAATTTCCTCAGACCAACGAGTTGTCAGAAATTCTAGCGAGTTGAGCTCAGCGAGTTGTCAGCAAATATAGCAGTTTGAGCTTAGCCACTTGCCAAGTTTGATAGCGGTTACTAAAAACCCTTGTTTTGAAAACCTAATTTCCCAAAAAAAATCGACGCATGAGGTGGGATGTGACTGAATTTGGGAATCTATTAATCAATGTCAAATCAAAACAAAACACCAAAGCAAACAAAACACTTAATCTAAAAAGATCTGAATAAGATTCACTAAAACGTCAAAAACGGCTAAGAATTTGGACATAGAATGTCAAGTGATCACGGAGTTTATTTTGGTATCCCTTATTTGAGTTTGAAGTGGGTTTCACGAAGGCGTCTACTTATTTCATCATCGAGACTTCCTTCTACTTTCTACTCCTTTTCTTCAAACCTAATCTATCGATTGATGACTTGCTTGAACATATACAGTTATGATTGAGATTTAGATTATCTAGTTATACCCGATGTAAGGAGTTACAATGTAGTACTCACAGGTTATAGCTATCACTTTAAGGAGTTACATTGTAGTGCTCAGTGTCACATGCAGATGCATATGCGGATATTTTCAAGAGGTGTTGTACTTTTCATATACTTTGTGATTGGGTATAGGGTACTTAGAGGCTTTATTCTGCATCGTTCTTTAATCAACAATAGTGCAAGATTAAGTAACAATTTTGGGGAATTTTACTTCATTTTCAAGTTTGTTATATCGGGTTTACTTCACTATGTGGTCACAGCAATATCCGACAGAATACGAGGTTGGTAAGTTAGCCAGAGAGTAAAAGGTTGAGATGTGATCAGCAACTCTCACGGGATATTTGAAGCTACTGAACGTCAATGATACTTTACAGTCTCAGCAAAATCTTTCATAGTTCTTCAATGTCTTTAACTTTTCAAAATTGTTGCTTATGACAAGAACTTCTCGTGTATATGGCCGTACACGTCAATGATGCTTCCGAGAGTTCGAAAACATCATGGGGGAATACGTGTACTTTGATACTTGGATGTATTCAGGTCAACTTCCAGGGGGAAGTAGTTTATACTACTTTACTTAGTATGGTTTGTGAAGTATTCTACATACGTGAGAAGATTTGTTGCTGATTTCTCGCATGTACCCCCAAACAGATATTCACTAAAACTAAATGTCAGTATACAGTATAGAAGCAATATTAGTTGATGTAAGAGGTACATAGAGGATTAAATTGCTCACACTCGGGACTTAGTTGACTTTGTTGTAGCAATTGAGGAAGAAAAGTACATTTCCGGATCTTAATTGATTCTGGTGCTACGGTTTCAACTTTAAAAAGGGTTAAAGTGTGTACTTCATGTATTGGATGATTCTTCTATAAAATTCCGTTGTGCATTTGAAATGTCTATGTTAGAAGATCGTTCGAACTACATCAATATTTCAGAATCTGCTCAAGATACAAATGTTGGTTTGGGGGGAAGCTGATTCAGATTCTTCGCCAAAAAGAAGTCTATAAAGAAAGCTTTTAAAGACATGCCGCATGAATTGGGGGGAAGTTAATCCAACTCATGCATACTACAATGGTTCTAGAACAAGTCAAAGACACATAAGATCCAAGCTGGAGTACAAGTATCAAGACTAGAAGACACTGACGTCATCTTCAGCATTGGAAGCACTTTGGAAGTCTTTATTATGTTGTATTTGTACTTGATAGGAACATTGTAAGTAATTCTGTATGCCAACATATCGGGGGAAGATTGTTAGCCTTAAAATATGTCGGCTAATACAGAATTATATTAGATTATTATTTGTTAGATACGCAAGGGCTAGAAATGTCAAGTTAGGATAGTTAGGCGTATATATACCCTCCTATACTTCCATAGGAGGGTGGAGGAAACCATTTGTACATATAATAAGTGTGTGTGTCTTTCTCTCTCTAGAAAACACACACATCTTTCCCTTTCTCTCTCTAAACTAATAAACATGGCTTACTTCTTGTTTAATCCTCCCCAGCCTCCAGATCTTATGTTTTAGGCGTGAATCTTTATGTGTAACAATATCCTACTAATTCCACTGTACACTTAATTATTCTAAGCTTGTAAGAAAGCTTTGAAACTGCTTAAGAGAGGATTGCTGGTTGGGGGGAAGCTTTGAAAGCTTCTAAATGAAGAATATGTGGCATAAATTAGGGGGAAGCTGATTCGGAAGCTTTACCTTAACCAAGAAGTGTATGGGTTACCTAGTTTATGTGTATTATAATATTTTTCCTACAAGGTACTACATAGATGATTCATGGTGGAGTGAAGACTTGAAGTCAAAGACCACAGAAGACATCATCAGCATTGGAAGCTTCGTGGAAGTTCTTGTTCTTAATCAATATGTACTTGTTAGGAATATATTGTTAGTAATTCCGTATATCGTCCTATGAGGGAAGATTGTTAGAAATTCATTTTATATGACGACATTATGGAATTACCTTAGTTTATCATAGTCACATACGTAGGGACTAGAATAGGAATTATTGTATAGATGTGAGGCGTATGGATTATATATACACCTCCATGGCTTCCATGGAGGGGTTGAGACTCTTGTATTATTTTCCATTTCATCTTATTTTACACTTTTACTTTCTCTCTTTACCCTCTCACTAAAACATGGCTATCTTGTGGTTTGAGTCTCCCCAACCACCGGATCAATGATTCTTTAGTTTCTTCAACTTCAAGATACAAATAAAGAAGATGACCGAAACAAGCCGAGCTGCTCGTCCTCCAGCCTTGCGGCTCATCCTCCACCCGGGCGTCTGGCTCTTCATCCGGGCGGCTGGCCACACACACCCATATACAAATTCCTTAATTTTGCGTATAAGCTTCCCGTTTGAGTTGTGCTTGGTCGTGGGTCATTATATTTCAATAAAACTTCATTTAAGCTCTATCTTGGGACTTGGAAGCTTGAATGGTTGGTTCTTTTGCTCTTGAAATGCTTCTGAGCTTGATCTTGATTTTGGGATTCTTCGTACTTGTATAAAACTTGATTTCTTCGTCATTTTTTTTGCTTTTTCTGTACTTGGCTACAAATAGTCTTGCAAACACACTTTGGTACAATTAAGTAACAAAAGCATAGATAAATAGCCAAATAAATTATACAAAAGCACGTATAACGCAACTAAAAACATACTCAATTTGAGTGTTATCAGAAACATCATAAGCGCAATAGTTATGAAATAACTAGGCTAGTACATTTCTCTCTCTTGAATTCATCTCAAATTTACTTTTAGTATTTATTTTTTGTCATTTCTCAAAATCATTTCAAAAACTACTTTTCAATTCAAATGAATAACTCACACTTAGCTCTTGGGACGACATTAAATGTATCCAACGTATACTATACACGATTGGGTTCTCTGCCCGTTAGTGCGTTTGATGACCCTTAGGTAATCAAGTTTTACAAATTTAAAACTTGGCAATTGCAAACAAAACACGCATCACATACCATCAACACCATAACCCATATTACCTAAACACGTTATTTTCTCGTCCTCCTTAACCAAATTGTCTTCTTTATCTTCTTGAATCACTTAAATAGAAGCCTTTGTCTTTTCGAATTTGGTGGTCATTATCACTGAAGTAGAACCATTACTCACATTTTTTGTCCTTAAATCATTGATGGTATTCCCATTCGAATTATGGTTTAAGAACTTATGTATATCATCACTTGATTGAAATAATAAAGGAACATCACTTACAATATCATCTCGTATCTTACTTCCATTAATGATTTCACTTCCTTTACAACGAATATCAAAAGCCACCCAACTCTAACTATTAACCTTGTTATCTTTTGAAATTGTTTCCTTCGTATCAACATCTTTAGAACTATCAAGACTCACCATACCCCTTTTTTGTCATCTGATTCAACCAACTCTTTTGATTTCATTCCTCTCCGCTCAACCTTCTCTTCACAAAGTATGTCAAGAACCTTTAACCCAAAATTGTTAATCACCACACCACTTGATTTAACTTCGTTATCTTTTCCATCATCATGAAACAACTCAATGCTATATTCCTTTACTTCTTTCAAATTATCAAACTTTGAAGCAGAGGACAATCTTGTACTATAATTCTTTTTCATGATATCATTCGTTGATTCTTGAAACTTAGCTAAATGAGAGGCATCCGAAAGAGATTTGGGTGTAAACAAACTAACCCTCTTTTTAATGTTCGAATGCAAACGCCATACAAAAAGATCAACAAGATACCATTCATCAAAACTGTTATCGCAAACAACACATTAAATCTATCATAATACTCTTCAACAGTGCCATTATTATTTAAAATTTTGTCCATTTACATTTGATCAAACACATTGTTAATACATATCATGTCTAAAAATGTTATTTATATTTTTCGACTTCTCTACGTTTTGATAATCACAAAATGTAAAAACATTCTACATAAATATAAACGTAAACAAGTTATTAGTCATAAATTTTCATTTCGATGTAAATCATTTAGTGTATGAACAAACAAATACTAGGCCCCGTTTGTTATGGTACTTTGGTATGGGTTTTGCATTGAAAAGACAATTATCAATCGTTTGGTTCTTTCTTTTGATAAATGGAATGAGTGTTGGAATGAAAGATTGATAGGAGACCACTTAGGTTAGTTTGCTTGAGTTTCTTTATTTTTTTGGGTCATATTTTTTTCTCTCTAGGTATTGTGGGACCCTTCTTATATCATTGCATATTCTTGGCAAGTTTATTGTTTAAATACATTTTTTATTTTAAATTTATTATAACATATATTTAAATAAATATAATTTATCTCTCTTAAACCCACCTCAAATTTAAATTCTATACCAAATTTAAATCTTAATCCACACCCACTTATAAACAAAACGGATCCTAAACTTGCTGGATGATCAAAGAAATAATTTTTTTGTCATAAAACTTTACATTTTTACAAATGTAACAAAATAGTTTTTACAAAAATAAACTAGACAAAGTGTTTTTGTAATATTAAGAAATGTTTTATTTAGATAATTATTCAAAATCTGGTTTTCCCCCTAAAATAAACAACACCTAAACCTGAAAAACATTTCCCTACAAAAAGGCAAAAAGGAGCGTCTTGTGTATGGAGGACGATCCCCTAGATTTATGGGACGGTCCCTATATATATATCTGGGACCGTCGGGACCGCCCACCTGTCAGATGCTCCCCTCTTTGCCTATACATAGTGACTTATTTTCAACTATTTTTCTCACTTTTTTGCGCATAGTTTTCTTTGTTTAAATCAGTTTACATAATTTCTTTCATTTGACCCATTAACTTGTTTAATCTTGTTTACAAGTGATCCAATCTTTATTTCTAAAGTATAAGAAAAGAATACTTGTAATCGCCAAGATACGAAGTGTTATAGATTGGTTTGTGCATTTGTAACCTTGTTACATTCATGTTGTAATTTGTACATCAACCACATAACCTCAAATCTTGTTTAGTTGTTAGATCGGGTTAGTATTTAGGTCCTGAAAATACGTTTGTGATCGGGTTATTATTTTAGTCCTCAAAATACATTTGTGAATGAGACTTTGATTCTAGCTAGATTAGAACTCGACATTTAGCTTAGTCTCGGAAATTGGTGTAAGCGACGATTGTTCGGTTTTCTCCGCCTGAAGGGAGCTTGTTGACATACTAAAGAGAACTCTCGAGTTGGGTATTTGGGGAGTGGAGTAGGGCGAATAGGAGCTTCGTTATCGAAACACTATAAATCTTCGTGTTGTGGTTTGATCTTTCTAACTCTTTATTATTGTCTTGCAATTTATGTTTCGTAGTTATTATTGTCTAGTATTATATATTGTGTTCATATTATGATTGATTGATTGATGACATCAAATAACGTCTAATTATTAGCATCATTTATTCCATCTATATTGCTTGTTTCATATTATTTTATATAAGATTTGATACTTAATTGCTTATCTTTATGAGTTTCAGCTATTATCGAGCAATTGGCGAAAGATGAAGAAAAGAACGTGCTTTAGAGCATAAACGAAGAAGTTCGAGAAAGTCTACTGAATCTGAAGAATACGACGTATCATTCTAGACAGATACTCCGTATCCTAAGACTTAGACGAATTCAAGACCATTGCCTGACTTTGAAGAATACGTCGTATCCACATCAGCAGATACGTCGTATATGAAACTTTGGTCAACACTCGAAAAAAGCACATTTTACTTTCAATAAGCCGTATCCAGAAGACCTCAATACGCCATATTGAGTGGCGGTTAAAGATTATTCCAGAATATTATAATCATGGAGCCCACGTTAGATACCCCCGATACGCCGTATTGGACCCCTCCAATACGATTTTAGAAGGTCATGCAAGTGCATTCATTCCATAGGAAAACTCTTGTAATCTTTATACTCCGCAATAATCGTTCGGTTAGCTTATCGTTTTCTTTATTATTCTACTTTAATCGTTCTGAATATGATACTGTGTATTGATACAAAGATTATGGGCTAATACAGGTAGGTATTAGCCAAGTTTATGATAATTTGGTGTTTTGATTTGTTTATATCGATTGTTTACTCTTTCGTTGCATGTCGATTATGTTTATCACTTCATACCCGTTTATTGCTTGATTATATTTTCATCTATCATTCAACTGAATCTAGGATTATAAATAAAGCGCTGTAACTTAATTGTTATTTGGGCTATAGGCTAGAGTCTGGTATAGATACTACATACAACTTATCTATATATCTAAATCACTAGGACTACAAATAAAATCATGTTTCTATCTTTGGTTAAGTGAATGGTAGACTAAGGTAACTTAGGACTACAAATAATATTCTGTTTCCTTTGGTAGTTAAGTGGATTGTAGACTACCAGTATATAGATAACTATTGGGCATAAGTTGGTAAAGCCTCGATGAGCTAGGTTTCAGTATTGTTACCTAGATAGATTATAATTGACGGTGTGAATTTTATGCGGGTTTGATTGATTGTGACAGGATTAACCGTAATATAAACCTAGAGTTTAGGGAGAAGTACTACTTAGCTTTGGAATGATATACCACCAACGAATGTAGTACAATCATTGCACACATAGACAATTCATACATCTTATTTGAATAAACTTGGTTAATACGTTTTCCTTACATAAGTGCTTGACCTCTTCTTTATCGTTTGTTTATCTGCTTGTGTGTGTTACTTGTCTCATTTATCGCTTTATTAGTTTAGATTAAACCAAAACTTGTGCTAGTCTCTCAGGCTAAACCCCCCATTTGCGTTAGTTTAGGTTTAATTAGAATTAATTAGGTCTAACATTAGATAACTAAAGTACTAGTAGATTAAGTATTAACGCTCACTCTTAGTGATCGACACCCTACTTACCAACGAATCTACAATCGATAAGGTACACTGCCCGTTAGTGTTAGTTAATAGGGAAAGTGGGCAAAATATAAATAGTAAAACTTTATAATATAATTATCTATACTAAACGGCACATCATTGATCTAATGTAAACTCGGATCTAAAAGTTTTGAAATAAGATTTTTAAAACGTTAAAAACGGTAAAACTACTCAACCCCCTTCTAGTATTCCACACACCTGATGTGCACCACTGAAATTATCAATCTTTTTTACCCCTCTTTCATTATAGATTCCAGAAATTACTTCATCATTGTTGTATCTAAATTCCACTAACCTTTTGTTTAGATTTTCCAAAGACAATTGGATTGGAGCAATACGTTTAATAAGTGTTGTGATACTCTACTGCAACTCTTCACCCATTCTTGTGTTCGTCATTGTTTTAACAATGTCAATCGATTTTTTTTTCCAATTGATTAACAAAAATGAACCACGCCAAGAAAGTGGATCTTGATGCCAATTGATACGAACCTATCCCATACTAGGCTCGCATCGATTCATAAGTCCAAGTGTAGAACTCACTCAAAAAGCGAGCTTGTAAGAGGAGGGGACACCCAGACTTATAAACTACCAACCAATCTCATACTTGGCCGATGTGGGATCGTAACAATACCCTACGCATCGAAGAGCCAACGTCCATAGGTCACCACTACATAGGTCATAACTCCGAGCTCGTTGGTCACGACTATGTTGGTCACAGTCTAAACCACCACTCCGAGTGTTGGGACCTCGAAAGGTAAGGATAACTTTGATACTAATTGATATGAACTTATAGATTTCAAACAAGAAATGATATAAGAACTATGAGACGAAGATGAAATCTCAAATAAGAATAAGATTTGGACCTTCAAACTCCCGTTTAAAGCTTCAATCAGTTACAAGAATTGTTTATGAAAAGTGAGAGAATTATTACAAACAAGCCAACTACAATATGTTACAAAATGAGGACTATATAGTGAGAGTAAAAGAGACAATCATGTGCGAAACACGAGCCTAGCCAGTAAGTTGATTAAGTAAATGCACGTGCTGATCACATGAGTTGGAATTAAGTGGATGCACGCGCAAGACACGTGCTTATTATTAGACTCGTATCAGTTTAATCGTGTGTAAAATTAGAATCGTGGACTCGGTTAAAATTTCTCGTAAATGCATCTACACCATCAGTTATAACAAGAAAATGACAGATTTTACAATAGATAGTCTTTTTAAAAATAATCTAATTTTCTAATGATAAAAAATAAAATCTTCTTTATTCCAGTCTATTTCATTCAAAAGTTTACACTAAAATTGGTATTACCTATTTTAATTAATCTATTTATTTATGATTACATTTTTTATAAAAACTTATAAGAAAAATCAATGAGTCGGCACCTGTATTCGTAGTTTGCCATACATGGCATGTCGACGCCGTGTTGAATCAACGAGACTGAAAAGTTCTCTACCACATATATTTCTTTACTAAAATTTTAGAAAAAGAAAAGTCTACTGAAAACAAATTTTTGGGTGTGTCATACATAGCATTCAACCACTCATTTCCACTGTGCTACCGAGTCAACTCAGTTCCCCCAGAACCTTCCTCTGTGTGTGCAACATATATACAAAGCCTCATCATCACACATATATTTTTCCTACTAAATCTTTGTCAAACCTCTTTTACTTTTTGTCTTTAAAACGCACACCTGTTCTTTAAGGTATCGTTCTTGACTTTTTCATAATGTTTTATTAGTTTTTGATGCTTGAATTCTGAGTTATGAAATGAATTTGTTATGATTGATTTGCTAAAGTTATAAAATATCAAGGACGATATAGATTATAGAATATCTAAATTTGTTAACCTTTATCTGACATTAGAATATATTTGGTATAAAATATTAATATAAGATCTGGAGAGAGAGAAAGAATTGGATCCTGGCACCTGCTAATTGTCTTTCTAATTTTTTATAAAAGTTTTGTTGTTTTGTTAGAAAAAAAGTTTATCTTGTTTTGTTTTCGATGGATGCTTAGGAGAAATGTTCTTGATGTTGCAGCCTCATGTGATATATAGTAGTAACATGTATTACAGTAATAATTAGCTTTATGAGGTTATGACTCCTAGATTTCCGTTAAATAGGTTTACCTAATCACTTGTTTGTTTTCGCTTTCGTTTTGATGTAGTTGGTACGAAAAGCCAAGCCGGGATATCGAGGTTAAGTTTGAATTTAGTTTTTGTCTCATGGTTATGGAGTCAGGTATTCATGAGTATACTGATTATAGCAATGGTTTCTCATTGGATAATGAGAATATATTCCCGGTTTTCGATCAGTTTCCGAGCTATACTAATGGGTATAGATTTAGAGATGAGCCTTTAGATCTTAGTTTTCTAGAGGCTCCTTCAAGTGTACCCAACCGAGATGCTGGTACTGTGACGTCTGGGATGTCTGAAATTGCTTTGGCTGAACAATATGAAGATTCGGTTTCTAAGTACTTAAACCAGATTCTTGTTGAAGACAATATGGAAAGTAGGCAAAGTATGTTTCATGACCCGTTCGCTTTACAAGCAACTGAAAAATATTTTTTTGAAGCACTTGGTAACAACTACCCGCTTGTTCAACTGCCTGTCGAAAGCCCGGAAGAGATGTTTAATGGAAGTACTAGTGAGTATAGTACTAGCAGTAGCAACTGCTCGTTTGATCCAAAATGGGTTAGAAGTGATTCTTTTGAAACAAAATCATCGGTTACGCAAGCCCAGTCAATTGACTATCACCCGCTTATTAGTCCTACCACTAGTGCCACTAATGATGTTAATGATACTATCGATTCGGTTATTGCCAGACATATGGTACAAAATATATTCACCGACAGTGAATCTATTTTGTTGTTCAAAAAAGGCATGGAAGAAGCGAGTAAATTCCTTCCTCCAAATAACCCTTTAGTTATCGATCTTGATAGATACAACCTTCCGTCAGATGCAACAAATGCTCCTCCAAATGTTGTAGTAAAAGTGGAAAATGTAGAGATGGATAACCGGTTAAGGGGAAGGAAGCATAGTGAATTGGAAGATAGTAATTTTGAAGATGAACGAACTACCAAACAGTCTGCGGTTTATGAAGATGGAGAGGCTGAATTAGCTGAATTCTTCGATAAACTTCTACGTTGTACTAACGATATAGGTGAGCCCATGCCTGGTTTTGCTGAAGTAGCAAATCATAATAATCTCAAGCATGTTTACAATGGTTGGAATGCCCCTTGGAGAACAGGAAATGCAAATGACAGTATCGACATCAGGACTTTATTAATCAAATGTGCGCAATCTGTTGCTACTGATGATCATAAAGTTGCAACTGAACAATTGAAGCAGATAAGACAACACACATCTCCTACTGGCAATGCTTCTCAACGGTTAGCTCATATATTCGCACTCGGATTAGAGGCACGCTTATCTGGCACTGGTTCACATCTCTACGCATCTCAAAAAGCTACACAAATATCAGCTGCTGAGAAAATGAGAGCTTTTCAGGCTTGCGTGTCGGCTTGCCCTTTCAAACAAAACGAGATTTATTTTGCTAACAAAACTATACATGACGCTGCTTTAACTTCTTCAACTCTTCATATAGTTGACTTTGGGATCGGGTATGGGTTTCAGTGGCCAGTGCTAGTGAAACACCTAGCAGTTAGACCTGGTGGGCCGCCTAAATTGAGGATTACAGGAATCGAGCTTCCGCAACGTGGTTTTAGGCCTGCGGAACAGGTAGAGGAAACGGGTCGAAGATTGGCTACCTACTGTGAGATGTTTAAGGTTCCGTTTGAATATACTGCTATCGCAACTCAAAATTGGGAGATGATTAAAATTGAAGATATGAAGCTTCAAAGAAACGAGTTTCTTGTGGTGAATTGTCTAGCTCGTTTTGAGAATTTGCTTGATGAGACGAATGTGAAAGATAGTCCAAGGGACAGGCTTCTGAAGTTAGTTAGGGATATGAAACCTGATATTTTTATTCATTCGATTGTCAATGGGTCTTATAGTGCACCATTCTTTGTTACTCGTTTCAATGAGGCTCTTTTTCACTATTCTGCTTTGTTTGATATGTTTGATGCGACAATGGATCGGGATAATGAGCAAAGACAGAATTATGAGAAGTCATTTTTTGGCCGTGAAGTTATGAATGTGATTGCGTGTGAAGGTCATGAGAGAGTGGAGCGGCCTGAGACTTACAAGCAGTGGCAGGTTAGAACCTCAAGTGTTGGTTTCAAACCAAGACGAGTGGATCGTGAGATTGTTTCACAGTTGAAATCTAAGGTGAAGGTCAGGTATCATAAAGATTTTGTTCTTGATGAGGATGGCAAATGGATGCTACAAGGATGGAAAGGACGGATTCTATGTGCGCTTGCATGTTGGGTGCCGGCTTAAGAGTCATCTATTCTGTATAACATGATCAAAGGTATGTTGTCGTGAAGTTATCTTTTGCCTATAATATTAAATGATTGAATTTTGATTACCTAAATTGATGAAATGTTACTTGAAGTAGGCGCTTATAAAAACTGAATGGACTCGTAACTTAGATAATATGTACACAGATAGTGGTTTGATGTCATGTTTATGAAATGTCACAGATAGCTGTTTGATGACGATACTCGTGAGTCGTGATGGTTTTCCTATTCATATGAGACTTTATTATTGCCGGATGTATTACTAACGTGGCTGGTTCCTTGGACATAAAGCATTATGTTTTACGAGGCATGTCCTTATAGTTGGTATAACATATAATCAGATGACAATTGTGCTGAAATATTCTAGGAGTGTAGATCCATAGATTGTTTAAAACCTTTATGTACATATAGTATGTGTATCTCCGTAGGAGTTTTATGCTGTGTTTGACTTATTTGTTGCTTCGTTTGTTAAGGCTGTTACGCGTTAGCATAGCTCATAAATATTCTTCAAAATGCCCATTTTGTGATATTGTGTTTCATTAAGTTACTATATTTTCAAAGCTTAGTTTTTAAGTAGGATAGAGATCCTCTAAAGTTCAAACGAACTTTACCAGTAAAGTTCCCTCACACTAATAAAGTAAACCAGGTCCCTCCGTAGACCCCACTGTTATGTTGTGAGAGAACTTTACCGGTAAAGTTCGTTTGAACTTTAGAGGATCTCTATCCTTTTAAGTATTAGAATTGATCCAAGTATTAAATGAATCTAGTTAAAAAGTACTGTCAATGCTTGTTCCTGAGATGTAAATCATCACCAGAATTTAAAGCATTTGAAAGATGGATGGTGAAGGGTGGTTGAAGTAGTATTCTTGAAAGCATGGAAGAGTTAAATGATGAGGTAGGATTAGGTAGGAAGAAGCAAGTTGATTGCCTAATAAATGAAGTATAGATAAGAGTTTGGTGTTGTAGTTAATATCCATCATACCCTATTAGTTTAACTCCTTAATCAATCACACTGAATACATCCTTTTTATGAGTTAAAGTTGTCCCTAAAATGTCATAAACACATAATTGATGTTTTAGCAGACAAATTTGTGTAAGAAAAACCGAAAAGGAAAAGCTTGACAATAAAATGACACTATGCATAGTAACTCCACATCGATATTCACCAAAATAAATTAGTTCTACAACACTTGACACATATACATTTTATTGGTGTCAAACTTGCATATTTGGCATACCAACGGTATTCGATATTACTTGCAGGTAGCAGATACTAGAGCGCTAGACTATGAGCAACTACAATCATCTGAAATGCTGAATGCAACATAAATCATAACACAAACCTCCCTTTAATGTTAAGCATATATGTAATATTTGCAACATGCTATGTGTATCTGTAACACAACAATATCTAGGTGATATTATTTGTAATATTTGTAACTAGTTCTACAACACTTGACACATATACATTTATTGGTGTCAAACTTGCATATTGGCATACCAACAGTAATTCGATATACCTTTGCAGGTAGCAGAAACTAGAGCGCTAGAACTATGAGCAACTACAATCATCTGAAATCCTGAATGTCAACATAATCTTAACTACAAACCTCCCCTTTAATGTTAAAGCATATATGTAATAATTTAACAACATCTATGTGTAGCTTGTAACACCAACAATATCTAGTGATATATATCTTGACAACACAATCTGTTTTACATGATCTCTTACTAAAATATGAGTAATTCATACTTTGACAGGGTAGCTATATATTTGCGCAATATGACCCATGTACTGATATAATATCCCTAGCTTGAGTATTATTCTTGGCTGAGTTCATCATGGCTACTTGAGCTTTATTGTTCGTATTCTATACTTGGTCTTAATATCACGAAAAAACCGTTCACTGCCGGTGTGAAGACTGTATCCTAAATTCCTATTCTTGGTCTTAGTATCAAGAAAAAGCAGTTCACTGTCTGCATAACAACCTGAAGTCATAACGTATGCTATTTTACATAAGCAAAAAGCATGCATATTCGAAAGTTCATAGCAGGACTTAGATTTTTGGTCGCATATAAATGAAATAAGAGGTTTGCTTAGCACTTTTACTTCTATGGATTGGGGTTAAATAAGTTCACCAAAAAAAAATCTGGCCTACTATGCAAAAAAAGAAAAAGGAAAGAAGAATTATAAAAAAGTTCTAAGGATTTGATTTTTGTCATTTTGGGAGTCAAGAAAAATGCATATTAATTCTTTAGGATGTGATTCTAAAATTCTAATTTATTGTCATGGATGTAATAAGATTAACAATTAAATTAAATTAGTGAATATCTACTACTGTGTTTTGTTTAGTACCATATATTAAATCTAAAAGAAGTTTACGGCAAGTAAAGCTCATAGTATTGGTTAGCTTTTATTAAAAGTGTTTTATAAACCAAAAAAGCCTTCATCAAACACCACAAGACCACATTTTTTATTTCGTAAACTAGACGTAATACAACAAACCCATTAGTCTTTTCCTCACGCCTGAGCAAGTGAACTGGGACTTCTAGAGCCAAAGGGCACATAAACAACAAAAACAAGATGTGATTTTCAGTTTATATAGGCCATTGTCACACAAGAGACTGCATATCAAATATTGCGTGTGTTTATGTGGCAAATCCTAGCGTTCTCTTATTTCCCCCGACAAGCTCAGGTGTGCCCCGTTAACGTAATTTCCTATACCCGGTTGTCTATCAGTTGCTAACTTGGTAAGGCCAAATGTAGAATTTGTGAACTTACCTATGTTGGATCCCTATACATGTAAGTAGTTACTTGTTAGCTACTTAAAGAAGATGAATGATACACTCACATAATTTTTACAAAAAATAATCCACACGATGATGTGTAGGTTAATAAGAGATAAGACCAATAGTTTTCATGCCACATCATTATGTGGATTTGTTTATGTAAACCTTATGTGGATCTAGCATTTCTCCTCAAAGAAATGTACATGTGTTAACTAAATGACAAGTCACGTGCTATGTATGTGACTATCTCCCAAACAACCCATAACCAACTTTTCTGCCTTTGCCACTAAGCCATCATTAAGTGGTTAAAAATAGCTGTTGAGTTTCATTTTATCATTTTAGCTTTTGATCTTGCAATCTTTTCTCTTTCTCAAATTCTGTAATCATTCCACTACATAATTTTAGAACAAATCATTTCATTTCATAATTTCAAGTCATGTTCTTGATCTCTAGTTCGTGATTATGCATTGATACTACCCATTTCCGTTTTAATTGATAATTTGTGTGTAACAATTGGTACCAAAGCTCGTTTCTGGCAAAGAAGCTTGAATCCACCCTTCTTAGATACAAGTGGAGGTGGGATATCGTCGTCTCCTGACGTAGGGCTTAAAAAGACGATCTAGGGTTTGTTTTTAGAAGAAAAAAAAGAAATGTACGTGAGAAGCAATGTTTTGAAAACTGAGTCTCTAATCGACCCGGTCGAGTCACTGTGTTACCGGTTCGACCACCGGGTCAACCCGGTCTTCCACAACAACAAAAAATATATATTTGCAATGATCATAGTTTTAAAAAGCGCACATAGGCTCTAAGGCGGCTCTAGGGATTTTTTCAGATCGAGGCTCTACACATGCACAAGGCTCACAAAAAGCGCAGAGCCTTAGGATTTAGAGCCTTGAGCCTAGGCGCGCCTAGAAAAGGTGACGGATTTTGAAACTTTCTTTTCGAATTTAACATTCGTTGCCCTCATATGTTAATAATAGATTACCTAGAAACTACCTAGAAACTAAATAAATCAATCAATTTGAGTGTTTGGTCGTTCAATTCAAGTGTCTGCACATATAGACTCATCCCTCTATTTTACGCATGAGATAACGTAATCTCGTCATGTCATGAATCTGATACATTGCTTAATATTTTTGGTTTAACTATTCAATTTTTTAGATACATTAATTATTTTTGTGTTATTTAAGTCGTCATTAATCTATAAATTTTCGCCTAAATTATTATAATTTACTTTAATTTAATGCGACTCATATTCATGAAGCTCGCGCCTTGATCTGCTCCTCGCCTCAAAGCTCCGTAAGCCCTTTGCGCCTTAGTGCGCCTTGAGCCTTTCAAAACACTGGTCCAGAGTGTCCAAAAATAAAGGAAAAAGAGGATCAACAGGATGTTCACTTTGACACAGGTTACAAACACTTTTTTACTCCTTGTTACAGCAGCCCCTTACATTGTCTTAGTTAATATGGTATGAGGATGAGAAACTTGCATATTTAGAAAATAACAGGAAGACATTTTGTAACATTTCACTTTTTCAGGTCATTTCCCGACTCAATTATTTTTATTATTTATTTTTAGGGTTTTACGCGTCCGCTTTTAATTATTATCTTATAGTTAAATCGCGTAAATTAAAAATCATCATCTAACGTAAATGGACACCAAACAAGTTAAAGTTTACATCAAACAAGTGTTATAAGATTATTAAGAATATAATTTATTAACTTTCGATATTAATTTTTATTGGTTTACGTAAATAAACGCTTACGTTTCGCAATAAAATACATTTAACATTACCGGGAAATACCAAGACTTAATCTAGACTCAAACCAAATACCCACTATTATTCCTAAACACAAAATTGTACAATTTGGTTCATTAAGAGCCTATAAGGTCCGTTAATGATAAACATATACACAAACATAAGGCAAACATTATAAACTTTTAAGTTATTAACCAACTTAAGTACATAGAAGCTCATATATCTAAACATTGTCTAATCATGTGTACCCTAACTCAAATCCTAGGCGTCCAATGGTGCGGGAAGGAGCAAAAATCACTTACATACCCTTACAACATGTACCCTTAACCCATAGCATACCATAGTTAGTTTAAGGATGAATGTTTAGTTAGTTTAAGGTTAAGGAAACATAAAACACAAGCAAAACTTTTTCCTGTTTTTCCTTTCATTTTTCACACGGCCCAAGGACCATTGGGTAATACATACAAATCTTGACTAGATCTTGTACAACATAGGATTAATTAAGGCAATGTACTTAACAAATCTTATACAAGATTTATATCTTGTGTTTCCCTCTCTTTAGCCAACTCGTCACCCACACATACAACCTAATAAATCTTGCATAATCTTATACATCACCAATTCCTTAACCAACTATGTACTATACACGCTTGAACTTCCCAAAAAAAACCACGCTAAAGCATGTACTTAAACTACTACACTTCTCTAGCAAAGGAGACATGGTTTTAGAAAGTGGTATCAAAGAATTTTTCTCAATAAATAGGAGACTCCAACTATGAGTGTTTACACAACACTCACACATTTAAAAGCACTAGCAAAAAAATATCTTTGTCCTTAGCTTTCGGGCATACCACAGCCGAGACACTAACATGGCACAAACACTAACACCACCACTCACAAACAAAGGGTCTAAGATATAAGCCGCGTGATCTATAAGCTATAGTTATATCGTTTTAAGGGTTAGTGAAACAAGAGATTCAAGTTTAAAGCTAGGACTTGGCTATACCATTTCGGGTTTATTACTACTACCACATACACAACCCTTACGAAGCATAGGACCATTGGATATGTGTCTTAGCTCGTTGTTCAATACTTAATTTTCAGTTTGCTTCATGTGTCAAAGGCAAAACGGTTATATTTGTTAAACAAGCTAAACATTGGAATGCTAGCATGACACAACCCAAACCACAGTCTTAAAATATAACAACATATATAAACATTGTGTGGTGAACCAAAAGCCATAAGGCACGTAACAAAAAGAGCTCTATTGTAAAGCTGGAATGTTTAAACAAGACATGCACACAATAGTAAAAAAATATTTAGCCAGAGTGGTTTGATAACTCGTTAGAAACGGAACGACTTCATGACACGTATCATAATACTTAACAACACTCTATGCTCAATAAGGGATGTGTACACTATAGTATATGCGAACTAGGGTTGTTTGGGATATGTCGAATTAAGTTTGTAAGACCATAGCCGCGTCTTGTGTCCAACACGAGCTCAAACAAACTCTAACGAATTTGTTAACTCACTGATGGGTTGCATGATAAGAGCTAAACTAGAAGATAGTACTGCTAGGCTTAAGAAGTTAGTACTTCTAGCAAAAGTTAGTACTGCTAGTAGAGTTAGTATTGCTAGCAGAAGTTAGTACTGCTAGCAGAATTAGTACTGCTAGCATATTGTTAATCAGTTTGCTAAGTATCATTGTAAGACTCGAATAGACGATGTGAAGCACCATACAGTTGCTTAAACAATAGGACAAGAATGCTTAACATGCTAAACAAGACGAAAAGAAACCCTAACGCAACACAACTGGATTTACGAGACCACTACATGCCAACAGGCTCGAATGACTCATCGACTATTATTAAGAAAACATTTTATATAGCTTATGCAAGGCTACTGAAGGCTTTTGCACTGTCGTTCATTAAATCTTAAATGGGACCTAAAAAAGCAACTTTGCAAGTTAGGGGACTAAAAGTGTACAAATAGAAACTTGAGGCTATAAACTGGTAAATTTGTTTTTGTTTTAAAGGACGTGTATTAGCACAAAATAAAAACCTAAGGTATCTATATAATTTATAATTATTTTAAATGAACACTCATGGTATAGGACTAGTCGTGGTATAATACGGGTACTTATATAACTAAAGTCACGCGAATAATAAATATGTGTATTTATTATTAATACTTAAACACCATGTATACTTAAAATCATATAGCCGTACATCTTCCCAAGAGCAAACGAGGAAAACGAATACAATAAATGTGTACATCACCACACAAGTGATAACAGTATATATAAACTTGTAAATTATTATAGTTTATACACAAAGTCGTTGGCCAAAATTTGTAGACTAAGACTGACCATATATACTTAGGTATTTAACGGTGTGATTCATTTGCCATACTTGGGCATATTACCTTTCACAAAGGACTACATACTAAGGTAAGTTCATAGCCCCATGTTTTACTATATCAATGATTTACAACTTTTGGGGTGAGAAACATGCATTGTTTTACAAATTAGACGCAAGTGTACATTTTATCATGATTACGTTTTTTGCCAAATTAGTGATAAGCCCACTATGCCTATTACTGAATTGTCACTTAACTTTGTGTAGCGCGAAATTTATAAATAGATCTATTTAGGATTCGACAGCCCCATTCCGGTGATTACTCTCATTGGTGTCACGGAGTGAACCAACAGATTATACCATGCGGTTTGGTGTATTTGTGGGTTTAGAACATCATCAAGGCAATGTTGGCAATTTATATTGCAATTCATACATGTCGAGCTTCAGTGTCATGAGCTTAAGGAAACGTAATTACATTTTGTGATGTTTAGCATCTGGTTGCAACACTATCATACACATGGAAATTTACGCTTCCTACAACATTATATTTATATAACCTAAGAAATATCACCAACTTTATGTTTTAACGTTTTAAAAGCATGTTTTTCTCAGGTCAATAAGCACGAGGTGGCTAAGGATACATTGGGGAACTCTTTTTTAGGGTGTCCATGCATAAAAGAATTTGGAGTCCATTCATCTGGGGATTTTTGTTATGATCTAAAATCTTAGTTATCATATGTTGAAATGACTTTAAGCCGTTGCGATTTAAATTAAACAATATCAATAATCCAATGTTATCGTATTTTAAACTACCACTTTTAAGATGGTCTTCTCATATCTTGTGCTATTGATTCTATGAAGTAACCTCCAACCGGACTCATTATTCCACAGGCGACCCTATTGGTGGGGGTGTTACAGATTTGGAATCAGAGCCAGGTTATAGAGAAAACCAGTTCAAATATTTTTACTTGAACTGTACCGATTTCAAACATTGCATATATAAAGGGGTTTTTCCCAATGGACAATATCACTTATATACATAACTTGTTGCATTAGTGAGTATACTAGATGCATTTTGCATGTTCACATATGTGTATATAATATATTAAGTAATATTTATTATGGTCTTATATATGTACTAATGTAAACTCTGTTTGAGTGTTACAGATCCTGTCATGTCTTCTTCATCCACAGTCACCTACACATCTGTCTACACTGATTCCGACCGGGAGATCATGCTGGGAGCTGATGGAGATTCTCTGATGGAGGTTCTCCATGAGTCATCATATACGAGATACCCGATGATCTCCCTATGAAGCCGTAGTTCCCGCCATCTCCGGACATTGCACAGGAATACTGAGCACCCACCGTCTCCGATTAACGTGCCCGTCTTGAGCACCACCTTTACCTGTTAGGTACCTACGTACCTTGAGCCTAGAACGCCCCGAGTACTTAGTGCCAGCCGATGCTGAGGCACCCTTAGAGGACCAGCCTCTACCTGTTGATGCCTCACCTACCGCCTTGTCACCAGGCTTTATGGCAGACTCTGATCCGGATGAAGATCCGAAGGAGGACCCCGAGGAGGATCATGCTGATTATCCCCGATGACTAGGAGGAGGGATATGATGACGATGATGATGATACTGATGACAGAGGATGAGGAGCCCTTTTAGGATGAGGATGATGACGAGGAGGAGAGGAGCACCAAGTCTAGCCGAACTCATAAGTTGCTACCTGTTGTTGACCCAATGCTCCCTCAACTAAGTATACAAAGTGGCATTTGAGACTGATGATTCTGTACAACACCCAGATCACCTCAGACTAAGGTCCCCTTTGCTCAGACACGTCTCTGTATGCACACGGAAGACTGTCAGACTTAGCCACCTATTCACTCAATCCTATAGAAGGCACGATTACTAAGAATGTTGGTACGAACCTACACCACCATCACCACCACCATCCCCACTATCACCTTAGTCATATCCACTACCTTAGATTCCCTTACCACCACTACCACTTCCACCATCATCACTACATTTACCACCACCTGTACCCACATCATTACCGTTACCATCATCACCACTACCACTACTACCAGTCTCACTATTCATATCATACCACCACCAGTCGATCTTGTAGAAGGAAATTCCTGAGAGCCGAGAGTTACCACCATCGTAAGAGGTTATGTCTGCTAGCTTCCCACATCGAGTATGGGGTAGGGGAGAGTTTCGACTGCTAGCTTGCCTAGACGCATTGGAGGTCCATCGGAAAGACTATTGGTTTATCCGGCACACTGGATGCCCGGATCAGACAGTCAGAGAGCCGAGTTGCGTCGTAAGCTATGGCATTAGGGATGTTTGGGTAGACCGACAAAGGCTTGTCGAGATGTAGCACCAGACGCCCCCTCGAGGGGGTCAATGCTAGAGTGACCGAGCTTGCTGCAGTACAGGAGCAGGACACTCAGGATATTTATGTTGTAATCGAGGATGGTCAGGACAAACAGACTCAGTTATTTCAGAGAGTTGATGGATTGGCTGAGGATGGACAGTTTCACTATGAGACTGCACGACTGTTAGATCGGGAGGCCCACGTTTCCCGAGAGGCTTGGGCACATTCCATTGGGATGAGTTCGAAAGTTCACTATGAACTGCAAGCATATAGGACTCATACCCAGATGCATAATAACGTTACCGCTCACAAGGAGTCACTGTGACAGACATTGTATTGCACAAGTTTGTGGGGTTGGTTTTCCGGTTTCTCACTACAAAGGGAACAGTTGTCAGCAGCATTGGGACATATTCAAGCACTTCAGGCTAGAGATCAGACTCATGCAGATGATCCCGAGGGCGCTGGTAGTTCTGCCTAGGTTTACATTTTCATGTCATATTCATAGCTATTCAATATGTTTAGCCGCTACGAATTATGGTTTTATACCCAGCAGCAAGGTCTTAAGGATTGTATTTTTATTTTTTTCATTTCATATATCAGACAATCATGTATATTTCCACAGTTATATATAATAGTGTTGTATTATTTCATGTCCCGATCTCAATTCTATATGTATTTTGATCCCCATCATGTTATAATAATCACAGGTGATGTGATCTTGTTATAAATATGTTGTACCCAAGTCAATGTTTGTGATGTTATAGATGAAATTTTCACGTGTTTATATCGTTGTTACTATAGAACAAAATGCCGCCAGAAGATCCTCAGTCTAGCTACATACAAGGCTGCTGCTGTTGCTACCCCTATGACAGCTGCTGCTGTTAAACAGCTAATCAAAGCAAGAGTGACTGCGGCACTTGCTAATCATTAAACTCTTTCGAATACACTAATGGACATGGCGACGGAAGCCACAATCAGACACTTGGAATTAGAAGAACTATACGCACATCTCGTAAGTTACGTACAAGTATTTTACCTGAATTGCAAGACCCTTACTTTTAGGAAATGAAATTGTGTTATGCTGTCACAATGGTTCGAAAAGATGGAAACGTGTTCCATATCATGAAAACTGTGCGGTGGAGAACGCAAAAACAAGTTTTAAAGTATTTGCTACATGCACTTTCCTTGGAAATGCTCTAACATGGTGGAACTCCCACATAAAGACTGTCACTCCAGGATGTTTGCCTATGCTAAAGGACAAGAAAGGTACTAAAAAGATGTATGATAGTCAAATACTAGCCCAAGTGGTAGAAATCAAGAAGTTAAGAAATTGAGCTCCGGAACATAAAAGTAAAAAGGTACTGATTCACAAGTTTATACTCTCCTTTTTCAAGAGATTGCACTGATATGTGAAGGATGTTCCACGAGGAATTAGAAGAAGGTTAGAAAAATTGGAGAAGCTTCCTGAAATAATTCGGGTGAACAGTAATAACAAATCAACCCAAGATTAGGCGAAAGCAATTGAGTTTGCCAAAGACCAATGGACCCAAAAAAGTCCCTCACTATTACTTGAGAAAGGCACAGCTTGAGCAGAAGAGTAAGTTAGAGTTTAAATGCTGGAAACGAATCAGGGCACCAACGACAAAACAAGAGCCAGAAACATTGGGAGGGCGCTTAGCTCTGGACTCAAGGCCAGGTGAAAAGAGGGAGTTAAGAACAAGATCGATTGCCCATTGTGTAATAACTTGCTTTATTTGTAAAAAATACAAAAAAAACCAAAACTCGATCGGGTCTCGAAAACCGGGTTGACCCGGGTCACTTCAAACCTGTCGGGTCTAACCGGGTTTCGATAATATAAAACCCAGTTTAATTAGATCCGTTTTTTCGACCAGAACCGGTTCAACCGGTCGGATCGAAGCGGGTTTCAAAACATTGGTGGGAAGGAGAGAAAGTAGGAGAAGAGAGGATCTATTTGGAGGCTTGATATCATATTGAATTTGTAAAGTCCGTAAGTTTCATTAACAAACATAATCAATATAATACAAAAAACATACTAGAATACGGGCTAGGCTTACCAAAATAATATAAATCTCAAAGGCATAACAAAATACGTCTAACATTATGCTTACTCGATGATACCGATGGTGAATGTGAAAAAACGAAGGGGGAATAACCCGCACGTTGCAGCGGTGCTACTTTATTATTAAGGGGGTGTTTGGGATTGCTTATTGAAAATAGATTATTCGTTTTGAAAATGGATAATCAGATAATCAACGGTTACAAAACGCGATTATAAAAAATAGTGTTTGGATTTGATTATGCTGTTTGAAATCGCAATAATCAGATAATCAGTTTTTTTAGTGTTTGGCAAATCAGATTATTTGTTTAATTAACAAGTAGAATTACTAAAATAGACATTTATGTACTTTTGAATTAGTAGACATTACAATTTTAAAGGCTTAAATAGACATTTATGTAAATTTGGCCCCACTTATGAAAACTGCGTTTCCAAAAAGCATCACCTCACTTGCTTTTTCAAAACTCCATTTTGCACCATTGTAAACGCAAATAATCGCTTTTCTCTCTTTCTATCCAAACACTCATTTTAACTTATCTCCATTTTGCAAATGAAATAAGTAGATAATTTGATTGCAAACGCAACCCCAAACACCCTCTAAGTATTGTGTGTAAATTTTTTTCTCAATTAGCAAGGGTTAATTTATGTTGATTGTTTATATTTGAGGGGGTTTTTTTGTTCTTTTCATAACTAATATCTAGAATTAAAATACATTAACAATAGATGGGCCAGACAATTGGGGCAAGAAAAGAAAGTAAAAAGTGTTAACTGATGGTTGTGTATAAAGTCGATATTTATTGACAGTGTTGGTCAGTTCAGTGCCTTTTAGTCTCTCAGTAGATTTAAACATGAAATACCCTATAAGTCAAGTCTAGCTGAAGACAGTTTAGCTTCAGTTCTTCAGGCACTTAGAAGATCAAGTAGTATCTTCACTTCATTTTATGTAACGGTTCAGAAACTGAAGAAAGCCTTAGCAAGAGCTTCAGTTCAGCTTGGTTGGCAATGCCAAGCTGAACGATGTACATCTCCTCTCAGAAGCTGAAACAAAATGTTTCTCTTCTAGAAGGGTTACAAGGCGAGAAAAAGATATGCTTTATATAAAAAAGAATAAAGCATATCTCTTTGAGAATGATTTCTTCTAAAGTTGGTAAAAAAAATACAACAACTTTTCTTAAATGACTGTTCCTAGTACCTTAAAGCATTACAACATTAAATGGTATCTCAACTACCCATCTAATGCTTGACATGTGTCCTAGGGAACATCTTATAAACCCTAATTCCTTGACTATAAAAGAAATGTTGTATAAGAGTACATAGCCATCTCTTGCAATTAATGTGAAACGCATTCAAGAGCTATTTACTCCTCGAATCAAACTATATAACCACTTAAGCTTCAACTTCAATGTTGGTTACAAAGTTTGTACTTAAACTTGATACTTAGGTTCGAGTTTAAGTTAAAGAGGAGATCATCAAATTGTGATTCAACTACTTTGTTATTACGCAAGCAAAATATGTCATAGATTCTTTATTCATTTTAATAAGAATTTATACGTTGAAAAGTATATCGTGTGTTGTTTTAAATTGTGCTTATTATCATTTATATATTTGTTTAAAACATATTTTTTTTGCCATGGAATGTGATTAGTTTAACTCAATAAACCTTATATCACATTCAAAGGGTTCAACAAGTAATATCAAAGCAGATTGATGTATAAAACCTTTTCAAAACCTTTTTATAAAATGCTTAAAATATTTTTAAAATCAAGATCCATAAATGACAGCAGAAATACCACAAACGATAAAGTACGGAGGTAGCCAGTTAAATGATGCTCCCTTACTATAGGTGAAAAACTTCTCAATTTAGAAAAAAATGTTCATGTGCCACATAGTTGGTATTGAACCTCAATTCAAAAACATTATTCTTAATGGTCCATATGTCCCAATGACAGCTAGTGTGCGAAAACCTGAAGCACAATGGACAAACTGTTATATCGATTCACCCTTTGAACACAAGATCCGGAGGCTTGGTAAAATGGAAAAGAAATTGAGACATGTTTATTAGAGAGAAAAGAGAGAAAAGAGAAGAGATGGGAAGAGTGTGTGTTCTTGAGAGAAAAACACACACACACACTTTTACAAAAGTGAGCTTCACCCCTCCATGGAAGTATGGAGGGGGTATTTATAGTCCTAGTGACACACAACTATCGTAGCTTGTCATTATTAGTCCCTATGTGTCACGCTATAAATAAACTAATGTAATTCCGTGTTTGTCACCATATTTTAAGGCTAACAATCTTCCCCCAATATGTGGACATATACGGAATTACTTACAATGTTCCTAACAAGTACAAATACAATTAAATAAAGTCTTCCAAAGCGCTTCCAAAGCTGAAGTTGTCTTGTGAGTTCTCTTGGTCTTGAAACTTGTATTCCAGCTTGGATCTTCATTGTCTTTACTTGTTCTGGAACCATTGTAGTATGCATGAGTTGGATTAACTTCCCCCCAATTCATGCAGCATGTCTTGAAAAGCTTTCTTCATAGACTCCTTTTTGGCGAAGTTTCTGAATCAGCTTCCCCCCAAACCAACATCCCTATCTTAAGCAGATTCTGAAACTTTGATGTAGCATGAACAATCTTCTACTTGTCATTGACGTGCACAGCGGAAATTTGTAGAAGTCAAACCACACCAAATACTCCTGCTTCTTGTCATTAGGGCTTGGTGAATATTCGTTCGGGGGTGCATGCGAGAAATCAGCAACTGTTCTTCTCACGTTTGCATAATACTTCATAAACCATACTAAGTGAAGTAGTATACACTACTTCCCCCAGGAAGTTGACACGGTAACATCAAAGTCAACTAAGTCCCGGATGTACACATTTCCCCCCATGATGGTTGCGAACTCTCGGAAGCATCATTGTCGTGTACGTTCATATACTCGAGAAGTTCTTGTCATAAGCACAAAATGGGTCATAGCGGAAATATGGGTTGGCGAGTGTTACTTCATAGATCAATAGCACAAGATATGAGAACGACCTCTATATGAGTCGTTA
>BQNB010019597.1:888-25207 GCA_026074375.1 Tanacetum coccineum | reverse complement strand
ACACAAAAATTCCCGTAAAAAAATTTACAAAACCGTCCCAAAAAAAGAAAATATTCGAGAAAAAATTAGCCCGTCCCAACGCAAATCTTTTTTCCCCGAATAATACAAAAAAAGAAAATATTAAAAATTAGCCCCGTCATAACGCATCGCCCAAAAAAAAACCCCCTGAAACGTAAAAAAAAATTATTCGGGAAAAAATTAGCCCCGCCGCAACGCGCGGGTTCTTTTGCTTGTTATATACATAATATACAATCTCTGCGAAGCAAGGAATGTACACAATCATAATTAAACCAGAAGATGATGATGAATGGAGTGTTTTTTTAGGAAAACCAGGCGAGAGATGATATGGCATTAGACTGGGCGTAATAAAGAGGCGAAGACCACGTCAGACACGTCCTCCTCATTACGCCTCGGTCGAATAACGCGTCCTTAACCATATAAAATGAGGACTCGGTCTTGGGGACGACCGAGTTGGAGGATTGTTTTATTGGCCTAAGTTGAGTTGTGTGAGTTGTTGTTTTGTTATTTGGGATATATTTGTGTACAAGTGAGGTATATTTCAGTGGTAAAGTTAGCTGTTTTTTACACTAAGTTGGTGGTGAAGTTGATTGTAAAGAGAAAAAGCTGATGTGACGCTGAAGTAGCAATGGTGAATGACGTCTTGAGGTCTCCTTATTACACCCGGTCTAACAATGTTGACCGTTAACACTTTTTACATTGTATTTTTGTTGCGTACATCATCTCATTTTGCGGTAAACTTTACGATGTGTTGGGAGTGGAATGGGTTATAATATGTGTAAGTTTTTAATTTGATGCAACTCAAATACGATACTTTTCTTTAGACTGGTTTGATAAAATTTTAGTGACCCAACCATGCAGAAAACCCCCTACAATTTTGTGCGTTGTGAACGTGAGGAGGGGGGGTCCTTTAGTCCGACAAACACAACGAGCTACCTGAGTTGAACTTTAGCTGTTATCAAAACAACAATGGACTGAGAAATATTCTGAGTCTTTATAGGCGAAACACGGTAAAACAAACAAACACACAGTTCAGCTATTTTGAAGTAAGCAATAGTATGAGCAGCGGTCATTTTTCAGTATGCTTATGAAAATTACCGAGCATGGAATTACCAGAGATAAACCAAACAGCTTTTGTTCATTCCAAAGAAATAATACCATTCCAATCTTTATCTTATTCCAACATACCAAACACTACAACAAACTACACAAACATTATTTCTCATAAATCTGAAAACCTTATAGCTACTGCATATGGTTCACAAAAGTGTTTTTAATTTAAACAAAAAATAGCATAACATAACAACATGAGAGGACATATAAGCAGTAGAGACAAAAATAATGAATGATTCTTCATACAAGACCTCACGCCTTAGTAGGCCATGTTGCTTGAGCAGACATTATGATCCCCACGATAACTCCAAACAGCCCAAGTGCACTTCCAAAGATTTCTATTACGAGGATCTTTACAAAAAGCGTCGAGTTTTGGGCGTCTGATAAAGCACAACTGCTTCCAATGATTCCAACACATAAACTGTGATGCAGAAAATTGAACAAAGGAAACATTATATCACAGTTGTAAATCAGAAATAGCTTAATAACTGAGGTTGATCCTGTTATAAACTGAACAAAATAAGTCAACAGTCACCCACGAGACGTCCTAAGGTAAAAGGTGGTAATTTCAGAGTTGTGTTTTATCCCAAACGGCTTATATTATAAAAGAAAATTGAGGGTAAAAGGGATCAGGTCATATAGGTTGAACCGGTTAAAAGCTGCCAAAATCAATTGCAAATGCAAACCACCTCTGAATGTGTTGTATTCAATGATTAAAGCTTTTATTGCGACAATGTTCTTGTTGTAATTATAATTAACGAGCTAAATATTTATAAAAATATTTTAAAGAAAGTGTTAGCACATCAATCCAACGTGTGGGGACCTTTTGAGGTTTGAGGAGTATAGTGCTATACTGCTATATATCTTAAAATTTTCTAACATCATATGGATGTTGGGGGTAAAGTATTATATAGAAGTACATGTTCAGCAAAAATAATTGAGATAAACATGTCGATTATGTAGCATCGTAGCCCAATATAAAGGCAGATAAGTTAAAGGTACATACCCACAAACAAGGTTCGCAAATCCCACAATTATGCCCGATGCAAATATGGCATATCCTGCTCTCATGGATTCTGCAGCATATGTCTGTGATGACGGGACAGCCTCAAGCTTTGTTTGGAGAATGATAGCCACAATAACACCATATATAGCAACAGCCTCGCAGAAAATTACACTGAAATGTATAGTTGTGGAGTAGTTGTTAAAACAAATGTGAAAGGAACATAATACCACATTCATATTCGGAAATGTAAAGATGGTTATTATTTCAATGCCGTAGATAAAGTTGCATAATAAATTGTTGATGACTCAAAGAGTTACAGTTACAGACTTGCAGTTACTAAAAGGTGAAAAGGTGTTTGGCGATCATACTAAGAAATATGACTTGAAGTTTATAGATTTGATCTTTGATTAAGAACACCAGAGAAACACACTTTTCAACTATCATGCAAGAAATTTATTCATACCCCACATTAGCAAATTTAGGATATTTAGTTACCTTTTTAGGCAACTTTCCCGATAACTTGTAGGTAATAAATCACAGTTATCATTTGATTCTAGTTCTATACTTTCAAATGGACCCTAAGGGCAGTTCGATCCTAGTAACCAGAAGCTGGACATTAGCCACCTTGTAGCCGCGTAATTGGAAAGATAAACAAAGAACATATTATATGTGGCTTTGTCAACTAGAGAAATGGACATATTTGTAATGAAAATCATTTGTCATGGGACCTTTCAGGTAAATATAGAGAGAAAAAGAAATTTCCTCCTATGATAGCCAACATATGCAAAGTTCATGCTGGTGGCACAAGTTACAGGAACATTTATTCTACAGAATTCCTATGACTATACAGTATAAGAGCCCCTAAAGAGTTAAGTAAGGTATCGACCAAATATATCTGCTTGAGAACCTCCTAAACTTGGAAGGAAAATGAGGTGGTAGCCATGACCAAGCCTGTACAAACATATGCATATATTCATGCTCAGCATAAGCCTTAAAGGATCCATTTTTTTTAATCTGTCATTAGCGATGAGATGTATTTCACACTAGGATACATTTTTCACGTCATCATTGTATGTGGAATATTCATGTACAAGCACATGAGCTCGCAAACTCTGTGGCTTACATATTAATTGCATATATATGTTGTTCTCGAATATTTATATATCAATTTATGGGAAATTTACACAACCGTACCCCATACACCCAACCATTTCACAAGGTTTGGCAAGCCTGTACAGTTGTACATAAAAATACAATACAATTGTGTCATAAAAAAAATCACACTTTAATAATCTAGGAAAGAGAGCACTTATGATGGACTAATGAGCATCAAAACAAGCCTTGGGATCATATTAGGCCAAAAGAATAAGTGATCTAGGCAAACATTGATGTACATGGTACCTAAAAGGTGCAATTGATATAAATTATAAAAATTTAGTACCGAATCATAAAAATAAAACATAGTTTTCTCCCCCACCCCTATTTCGTAAATTTCCTAGCTCTACCACTGTTTGCTAAGCAATGGCATAGCTTATTCAGCACATGAAAAATAAGCAATTTCCAATAAGCAAATCAAACACTACATCTTAAAGTGCTAATTAATAAGCAAATCACGTAAAATGCTAACATCATTAATAGCAGCACCAATTGTAGTTGGCATATGAAGGAATAAAATTATTTTGCTATAACACCCCTTACATAAGCCTACCCTTCCTCATATAAGCCACAAAATCTGATCTTATGAAAACCCCCTCATATAAGCTTAACCTTACACTTGAATAGGCTTATTATAAAGCACACAAGCCCCCTAAATAAGCTTAAACAAACACCCCGTAATCTAGCATTTTGAAAAAAAATTATAAACTAAACGAGTTAGACATGGCATTGTATCAATATCACCATGCTTCCAAAACATATCACTTGATATCTGATAAGCATCTTCCTATGAAATTGTAACTAGCACTTGTTCAATATTTCCTTAAAAAATCCCACTAATCCTAAACTCGTTTAAAACAAAATCTATCATTTACAAACAGACTTACGCAAATCTGACCATGACTATTTGACTTTGACTTTATAATAAAATAAAATAAAAAGTAGAGCAGACCTGATGAGGTTTTTGGAAGTGATCCTAGGGGCTTTAATAGCAGCACCAATTAAACTACTTCCAGTTATATAAATCCCCCTGCGTTTTAAAAACAACAACATCATCCACTATTAGATTAATTTTTATAAAAACAAACTTTATAAATAAAAAAATAAAAAAAACAGACCAAGCAGCACCGAGAACGGAGACACCGATGGAGATAGCGATACCGATGGCGGAGAAAGTGTAAGGAGAGATGTGAACCAAGGCTCGCGCCCATGAACTTGATGCTCCGATCACGATTGCTGTCCCTGACATTTTTTTTTTCTTTTCAGATTTGGGAGAAAATATTTTTTGATTTGATCTAGTTAGTTATGCTTCACATGTTTTCATCTAAACGGGTCGGGTCGGGTTATGGATATGGGATTGTGTTTTATGGGCCGTGTGCGGTTTGTTTGGGCTTGACTGTAGCCCATTTAATGTTTTATATACGATGTATTGTGGACTAGGCGTAAGCAAGATAGACCGTGAACCGGACTGAACCCAACATATTTTAATCCGGTATTCGGTCTATCTTTTTTTCTATTTTCGGTCATATCCGGTTTGGTATTACGCACAACTGGTTATTATGTTTTGTTGGACCGAATCGACCTAGACCGAACATTTCGGTCTGGTCTTGGTCCAAAGTTTTAGACCAAATCAGTTTTCGATCCGGTCTTATTTGGTCCGAGCCGATTTTCGAACCGTGATAAACCGTAGTATTGACTACAGAATCATAAAAAGTATTGTAATGTATTTATCCCTCCCTATCTATTTATAGTATAGGTGGTTTTGATGGAGGATCACTCTGAAATGATTTGTTACATTTCTGTCCGTAGTATAGCAGATTGTATAGAATTTGTATGGTCTTATTTTGTTCAAGGGTGCGTTCTTGATCGATCCAAATCATATCTTTGTAAAGTGTTACTAAGCGGACAGATTTCGTGACAAATTAAGGAGACATACATCTGTTTTTGTAGTGACATGTGTGGTCTGATTTTTTTATCATTTTAATTTTTATTTTCATTCCATCTTAACTTTTTGTGATTAATATATACTCGACTCTTTTTAAAAAAATATCAATGTAACTCTAGGGGTGTATTTGAGCAAATTTACGTAGAGCACTGGTGTTAGAATAAAAAATGTGGCGTCATTACGAGAATTACATTATATTATTGTTAGCCTAAAACACAAGAACTAGTGCGTAATATGCAATAGTTAACTTGTGTAAGGGCTATGTAAACCTTTCTAATTTTTCTTAGAGGGGTGAAGCTCTCATATTTGTATTTTTCTCATTCCTTATTTTTTGATAAAAACATTTTTTCTTTCTTTAAACATCATTCTCTCTATAATGGTTAATTCATCTTTTGAGCTTTCACGGCCTCCCGATATAGTGGATCTTTAATTCTAACAAGTGATATCAGAGCTGCAAAGGTGATTCGTGATGTTTTTGTGTGGATCAAAAAGCTAAAAACGCAAAAAAAATTGGATTTTTTGTTTCGTTCGTGAATAGTGACGTGAGGAGTACGACGAACGAGGTCCAAAAGATAATTTTTTTAACGTGAATTAGATTAAATTTTTATAAAAATATATTAACTGATTTAACGGAATGAAAAAAACTGACCAAGCAGCGCCGAGAACAGAGACACCAATGGAGATAGCGATACTGATTGCTGAGAAAGTGTAAGGAGAGATGTGAACTAAGGCGCGTACCCACGAACTTGATGCTCCGATCACGACCGTTGTCCCTGGCATTTTTTATATCTTTTCTTTAGATTTGGAAGATGATGATAATGATGATGATGATTTGATTATTGAGTTCCTCCTAGTTAGTTATGTTTCATATGTTTTGGAAGAGTCGGGTCGGGTTATCGGATTCTGTTTTATGGGTTGTGTTTGGGGGTTTATGGTTTTGGGCTTTCAACTAGCCCATTTAATACTTTCAAACTTGTGTTAAGGATAATGTAAATTACGGGTTTCAGCTAGCCCATTTAATACAACAAACACTACATCTGTGATGCAACTAAACTTCATACATGTGATGACACATATCTTGAATCATCCAACCAAGATTCAACCAGGAAGTTCACCTTAATCACCAATCATAATTCCATGATTATATTTTCTAGGAAAAGAACCAACAAAGACCATTCAAACCTGCAACCACAATGATTCAAGAGGTTTTTGTCCAGGCTTCATCATGAGAATTATAGCACCCATACTCCTACTAATAGGGGCTATACCCAACTAACTACATTTCCTATACATTTTCTAATCAAACTGAATAGCAGCTACATCCTCATTATATCAGCTGAAATAGAAAAGGGGACCATGCATCATCAGGGAACACACACCCTCAAAGTGGAATCCATCCTATCCTCCTTAGTAAATGCAATGCTAGGACTAAGAAGCCACATCTTTCATGGCTTTCTATTCCTAACAGCTTGCACTACTCACCAAGCTCATATACCCTTCACATCAAGAAACCTACCTCTTAATAAAACTTAAAACCATTAGCACACTTTAAAATCAAACAGAACAATTTCCTTCCGAGGCCAAACACTTCTTAGAGAAATCAAAGGATTTAATGGAATTAAGGATATTAATGTACAAGGCCATCTGATGTTATGAGCTTCCATGATCTCAAAATACATTGAGTTAATAACTGAGAAGAAGGTATGAACCTTTTGTCTGTTTTTCGACCAAATTGGAATACTTTTGCACCTGCAAAACCAATATCTAAACACCCCTTTAAAAACAGAGGAGATTTTAATACTGCTTTAGTTGTTTGACACTTGCATTATTACATTTCACTTTTGCTGAACTTTTAATAATGCCTTTGATTTCTTAGCTTTCAAACTCATTAACCTCATTCTGATAACTTCATAGAAGACATCACACAACTCAGTATGACTTCTTTTCTCATTTCTGAAAATTCTACAATTCCTTTCTTGCCAAATAAGATAGACACAAGCAGCTAGGCACAATCTTCTAATAACACTATCAATTGAGTTCCCATTATACATACCAGAAATAGTACTTATTAGATCATCCCATTCTATATCAGCAATAGTACACTCCTATTTTTATCTTAGCAATGGTCCAGAACTGATCTGCATAATGGTTGTAACACCCCCCAAAATATGTCGCAGCGGAATGGTAACTAAGGGCATTACTTCATAACACAATATCACAAGATATAAGAGAACGGCCTCTATATGAGTCGTTTGAAAAGTAACCTCATTGATTTGATTGAAATAAATAAGTTATAACTATCCCAATAATTTTGCGTCAAAATGAAAGATTTAAAATAGTACAACGAGGAATGATAGTTTGTATGCATCAAAAAATCCATGAATGTATTCTTGAAAAGTTTGGACTGCAATGCACATCAAGAATGTCATGCAACCTGTTCACCTAAGAAATACATGCTTAAAAGTGTCAACATAAAGTTGTAAGTTCATAGGTTTATGTATGTATAAATGTGGGACCGCAAGAGTTCAATGTGTGAAATAATGTAACACATACAAAATCACAAAATATAATTACGATTGCACTAAGCTCATGACACTGAAGCTACAACAATGTATGTGTGCAAACATAATTTTAAGCATAAAAGCATAAATAAACAGATAGTCATTCAAGCGATTAACTGTTTCACATAACAAGGAATCATTTCGGCATTTAATCCTTAATATATAAAATGCTTTAAGATTGATTTATGTATGGAAATAATGATAATAAAACTTTGTCAATCAAGTTCGTTAGACATGAGATTGAGCATTAAACATATTTATACTCGGGTTGATAAACGTTTTACTATTCAATTCTCACAAGACAAGTACCGAATTGTCATAGACAAACAATGCGAAATCAAACATAAAGATAGAGTCTTTCGACCTATATCCATCATATATGAAAGATCAAACGATTAACAAGTATATGAGTAATCCAATATCAAGTTTATTATTATTACCATAAACATTAGTATTCAAGTATGTTTACATCACGACCCTCATTTTACCCAAATAAACACAAACGACTACTCCGTGATGATTGTAATGAAGCACATAGAAAACTTTATGAACTCGGTAAACATTGTATTAAGAAGAGTAATAAAATCTATACCGAACTTCACAAGCGAATGAATGTGTTTACAAAGGTTTCCTACTAAAAAACTAGATTATAACCAAAGTAATATCCAAGAACCACAAGTAACTCTGTCACAGCACCCTATAGTCCAAGATACAACTTCACTTTTGCCTTTCTTGATGAATTATAACTTAGGATTGGATGAACTAAGATCAAGTTCAACCAAAGTCCTCAAAAACCTTCTTTTTCTCTTGATTCTTTTGTTGTATATTGTTGTTGTGTAATGTGTGTGTAAACACTGAAGTTAGGCCCCTATTTATAGGCCAAAGGTCACCTCTATGACGTGGATAGTTATTACCAAGGGATAGTGAAAAGCTTGCACTTAACTCCTTCATCATTATGATTTTTTTGTAACTGCAGGTCCAAGTACGCCACACTTTCAAAAAAGTGCGCCGTACTTGGCTCTTGTAATAAATTCTCTCTCCTCGTCTTGAAGTACGCCGTACTTCAGGAAAAGTGCGCCGCACTTGGCACAACTTCATTTAATATTCTTTTATTTTTCTTCTAGATCCTTCTCTTGACGACTGTTAGAGTATTTAACGGATATCTTTTGCGTTTTTAGTCCTTTTTGCGTTATTCGATCCTGAAACAACTAATATACAAATAAGTATCTAAACATACTCTATTTAATATATTTATATAGATGAATTACGTATTTACGAGGGATATTATATGCATAATTGGAGCGTTATCAACTAAAAAGAGTACATACAAGGAAGGTTAAGGCGATTTGGGTGTAACATTTTGGTGGGGTGTAGACAATGCTCTTCATTAATAATCTGGAATCCACCGAAAAACTACGAGAACCGCGAAAAGGATAGGTTCAGAGGGGTGTACTAGGGGTATCTCGCACTAAAAATGAGCGCGTAGCAAAGGTGTGGGGGTTGTTATATGATCGGGGAGACCATCATAACTATACAAAATATAGGCTAAAAATATCGGTTTATCCTAATGTCTCTTATCATTTAGCAAATCCTAATCACACAAATGTAATCTCACTAGCAGTCTCGGGATGAATCACTGAAATAAGTTCTAGAATTTAATATACTACAAGTACACTCATATAATTTTAACCGATACCAATGCTCCAGAAAAAACGACAAAACCACATATGCACGATCAAATCCATGAACGCGACACATATGATTGCTCATTCTTTTACTCGAGCAAGCTAAAGATTAAAACTATCTTAAGCACCAAAGATGGATGCTTGTATTCCTAAAGATCTAGGGGCGAACCTCATATTTTTGGGTGAAACTTCTCAGAGTGGTAGGATTTTTTTGTTAATCATATAATTTCTATCCATGAGACGCTAATAAAACTAAGTTTTCATCGGTATGTGTCATAAAAAATTTCAAATTTGGGTCAAAATTACCGTCTACGCTACGTTTCAGTATATTACTCATCTTTTTAAGGAAAAAGCAAAGGCAAATGAAGAAATAGTTTCTAAGGCTTTATTTCTCCTACACTCATTTTGAACATTGTCCTAATGTTCTTAAAAGTACCCGAAAAATAAACACAAAGAAAAAGAAAAAGCAAAAGCAAAAGAAACTGGTACTCCCCTGGTTTTGCTCAATAATGGAGAAGTAACAAATGATCCCGGCTAAATCGTCATCCAAAAAGTGTCCACGTGAAAAGCCTAAGAACTTTCAGGCTTCTCCTCATCAAATATAAACTGCAAATCAAAGATAAGAAACAACTACCTGGTGTAAAATGCGGAGGGATAATAATATACAACGTAATTATTAGGGTTTATACACTTCGAAAACATTAAAGATAGGATGAATGTACTAATTTAATTTTGGTTTTCTGCAAGGATTAGGAAAATTAAATTTTTTGGAAATTACACAAAATTAATTTTTCAAAAATTCAAGAAAATACGAATTTTACATGAGCTGGAATGGTGACATCGTCTGGAAAAATTCCAGACGCCGTCTCCAGACTTTGTAAAAAATGTTCTTCGTTTCTTGGAAAATTTTTTTGCGCAAGTATCCTATTAATTACCAGACGCCGTCTCCAGACTCTGTAAAAAATGTTCTTCGTTTCTTGGAAATTTTTTTGCGCAAGTATCCTATTAATTATTTCCTGTAAAAATTACTCCATAAACCACAAGAATAATTAGCACAATCATATGACTCGAAACAAACACATAAGACACACAATACACGACGTGAATTAATCCAAATTATTCATTTTATATGTTTGAAATGGTTCTTAGAAACCGGATATTTTCCTTTACATTTATTTGATGCAAAATACCTTTGATTGCAATTAAGATGAGGTTAAAAACAAAGCAAAGTATAATCATATGGAATTCAAACACATATAAACAAACAAATATAGATAAAAACACATGACACTCCTAAAATGCGGGAAAATAAAAGATTAGGTTGCCTCATAATAAGCGATTTTGTTTATTATAGAGTCTTTTAGCTAGACTCAGAGTCACACTCCTTACGTGACTTCATGTCCTAACTCTAAACATTCCTTATAGAACCTTAATATCTTATTCATTACATAATCTACTCCTCTTCTCTTATCCTCCTCGTTCCTAAAGTAGACCGATTGTGTATGCTCTTTTTCCATATCCGACAATGAATTAAATTGCTCTATCTTATGGAGCATCTTATAAGCAATTTCCTCGGCTCCATTTGTGAACTTTACTATTCCTAATGATAAATCACGAGTCATGTTGGATAGTTCAACAAAAGGCTTTCCAATAACTACTTGTGACAATCTAGGGTCTATAACCGAACTAATATCCTCAACAATGATGAAATCTGGAACATAAGTGAAATTTCCTATAAAGACATGCATCCCTCTAACTCTTTTCGTGAAATTACTTATTCCTCTAAGATTCTCAGGATCTTTCCTAGGTTTAAGTTGTTTCCTCGTGCAATTGTATTGCATATGAGTCATGATGTTTATAGGAGAATTGAAATCTATGTAGGCCTTCCCCACATGTACATGTCCTATGTTGCATGGTATTTTAATGTTCGAAGGACTTCCTTTTATAATGATGGGGTTTCTTAAGAACAAAGACGGAATCGGAGCATACATTAAGTACTTATGATATGCTCATTCGCTCCTAGTTGGAAATTTGTCAAAGTATTCTACTCCTAATTCCTCTCCTGTTACTACATTTTCGTCCACTCCTAACTCCTCTTCACTAGAATCATCATAATTTTTAATTAATTCAACAAACATTATGCCTCCATCACTTTCTTTTGTACAGAAAAATCGTGTATTAGATGATGGGGGAACTAAGTTTAATGATTCAAAAAATGAATTTAGCTTACAAATTTTCTTTGTGATTAGTAAAATTGGTGGATCAGGTGGCGATGGTGGATTCGCGTTCTCCATAATGATGAAAGAAATAATTAAGTGGAAATTAAAAAGCAATTACAGAAAGAAAAGATAGATTACGAGAAAGCTAATTTAAAAGAAAAATAAAAATCTCACGTGATGGGAATCTCGTTAGTAGACCTAAGTTAAATAAAATTCGAAACCTAAACTATTCCCCAGGCGGCGGCGCCAAAAACTTGATGCGGGTCGTTGTTTCACAAGGAGTTTTACAACTCCCTATGCAGTGCACCTAATCGTTGTAGTGTAGTATAGGCAAGACTCGGGGGTTAATTTATCCTCCACACAGGGAATAGTGTAACTAAGGTCTAAGAGGTGAAAGAAAATTAATTTGTATTTTTATATTTTTATGAAAGCAAGTAAAATCTCTGGTTTGAAGGAGTTTGGTTTTAAACTAATTAACTACTAATCTATTCTAAATCTAATCTACTTGTGGAAACTCGTATAGGTAAACAAACGTGTTCACTTAATCATGCACTACTCCTTAATTTGCTCTTCCTAATCCTATTGCTTTGTCACACTTGCGGTGTATGTGTAAGTATTTCCTAATTCATGAACGAATTACACGAATCCGCCGTCTATGTAATATTTTGTTAAGGCAACGCACTAGTAAGGTAGTATGAAGACTATTACAAGGCCCCTAAGAGTACATTACAAACATTCAAACACTTAAAAGGTGATCAACCATATTAGGGCAAGATAGTATGAAGACTGTTACGATGGTATCCTTTCTACACAATCACGTTTCCCTAGACGTCTTAGTAATCTATAAAAGAAGCTAGTTTTCTAGAGCCTGTCGCGCACACTCATCAACAAGAAGCAATATTAAAAGAATTTACAAACTAAGTTTCATACAATCATACGCAAATACTAATAAATTTAGCCTAACATGTTAAAGGAAAGCGAAGAACAACAATTAATCAAAATATTGAGAGATTAAAAGGACAGAAGGTCTTCACTTGATTAAACATGGAGTTAAGGTGGATACAAGAGGGTTTAAGAACCCTAAAATCGACCCAAAATATGATAATAACCGTACTCTAAATATGACTCCCGAGTTCCACCATAAAAACCCTACATATGAGTTTGTGTATATAGTAAAATAGGCGTGACGACGTCTCTTGTAAGTTGCGACGCCATCTCCACGCCGAATCATCTTAGGGTTTCTTTAACTTGGCTACTTCAGACGCCATCACTAGAAATCCTGACGCGGTCTCTTTAACATCCAAACGCTGTCACAATGTTTTGTGACACCGTCTCCAGCCATTGTATGACTTTTCTTCATCGAATTTGGTGTAGAGTTGTAATCTCGTCAGTTTCTTTCTAAAATGAGTCCAAGTCACGTGTATTTCCTCCAAATGCCTTCCAAGTGCTAAAAATACAAAAAAAAACGATTAAGCACATATCTTGAGCATATTTGCATTAGGAGGTTAAATGACCCCGAAAAAGTGTATAAAATAACACCTCATCACAGAACATCAAAACAATATCCCCATGGCAGAACATCAAACAATATCCCTATGGCTTAAAATAATTTGCTTATGCTAAATATCTATATAATTATTTTGTTTTAAAATAAATGGTGTAATTTGGGTGAACCCGAAACTATGGAGATCATTTTGCCCATCTAGGATTAGTTTTACAAACAACATTAATAAGCACAGTGGAAATTATAAAGAACAGTAATGTTGTTAAACAAGGTTTTACTACTAAACATTCAGACCTCCATTAATTTGATCAGAATAAATGGTTACAAACTGTAACAAGGATCCACAATCCTTGAGGCTACACTAACTATCTAATAAACTAACTACTACTATTAAACGTGAACACACACACGCTTTTGCTAGACTCTCATTGAGAAGTCTGCTATTCTAACTATTTTTTATATCTAAAACAGACGCCTCTAATACCCTTTATATAGAGGGTTTACAAGAAAACCTAGCTTACATTGGAAGCTAACTTAATATTTCACATTAAGTCCTTGTTGTTTCATTTTTCTTCATTTGTGCATATGTAGTTTTGTAATCTTCATGAATGAAACAATCTCCAATGCTTCCCCTTGATTTAAGATCTTCTTGAACATGTCACCACACATAATAAGCTGCAAATCAATAAGCCTGTAGTCTTCTTCCATTTTTTGTAATCATCCAATAGGGGTCTTGTGTAGATATGTAACTTGTAAACACTTCCCCTTAAGTGGTGCATATAGATGGTTAAACATTTAATCAATAAGCTTCCCCTGAAACCAATATGTTTACCATCTCTTGAATCTCGAACTCTGTAGACTCTATGTAGTGATTACTGATGAAGAAAACTGAGTATAACGAATTTTATGAAGAAGTAGAATCTTCCAAACTTGTGTCTTATGTCTTGCACTATCCACGTAACGTCGAACTTATAAATAAATATGTGAAATATAAGTAGATCGCAACCTCTTGACAAAAACCTCATCTTCTATGAGACACATACTAAGTGATAGCAAATGTGAGCATTGAGCACCATAAGAAAAATCACACACCTTTGCTAGATTTTGACAAGTCTTCGTCACACCAATGTAAGCACAAACAAGTTATATTTAAAGTCAATGTCCTGCTATAAACACGACTTTAAGATATGATAAGAACACGCATCTGTGAAACTCAACTACAACATCAAACAAGTGATAATCAATTGTCTTCGTAATCACATCTTTAAATAATCCCAAAATAATAGCCATAAATCAAATAATAATAAACTGTTGTAAGAAACAGTTCTATCCGAGATCCAAACGCATATGTTGTCCAACATCGGACAAAACTAGCAGTAGAAACCATCTAACCCAGCAATACAAACTGAGTTATGCTAGCAGTATCAACATCCAAAGTAATTAGCAACGCTTTTTCTGCCAGAAGGTTGTCACTAATCCGTCACAAAACTAATGACTCCTTCCTCCCAAAACTGTTAGCAACACTTTTTCTGTCACTAAACTATTGCTAATCTGTCACTAATTCCAGCAGCATAAACATTCAGTGAGTAGTATTAATCATTAAAGCTTAACAGTACTAAAAGTATATGAGTAGTACTAATGATAAAGCAACATTAATAATTCAGTCAACATATACCATCAATAGCAGCCCATTAACCATATTCAAAACCATAACCTGCTTCCAAAAACCACGCATCATAAAATCACCTTCATTAATCCACGTCCAACATATAAAAGTTATTATGAGACTAAAATATATCCCTTAAAGTCAGGGATTTTACATTTAAATCACATCTCATTCCACAAATCATGAATCATACTCATAACTTTTTCCATAATTCACGCATCCATAACCAATACTGCTTCCATGATCTACGCATTCTTAATAACCATCACCATTATGAATCAGCAAATCACTTTTCTATTTGTGCTGCTATTGCTTTGTTTCCATCAGACCTTCAATATCAAACCTGCTAATAACACACTGACATCCAATAAGATCTCATCATATCAGATCTTATTCATTCATTAACTATCAGCAATCACCAAGATTCTACAAACACGAAAACCTGTTGTTCCCATAACTTTGTGACTCCAGCAGTATTAAGTCCCAAACGGGCAGTACTAAGTATGAAACATAACCACAAGTTGCTTTTAATATCTTAACATCATTAATACCGAACCCTAATCCATACCTGCTGATATTGCAGCTTCTTACTGCTATAAGTAGTACCTTGTATCTTTAATCATGTGGCTACCTCCTGCTTCTATGTTACATGAGTCTCCTTATGTTAAAACCATAAGCAAGCCAAACATCCATCACGAAGTAATCAAGTTAGGGTTTATGAAAACAATTCTGGAACCGCAAACCTGTTACTTCTTTTTCTATATCCGTTTAAGTTTTGTTAGGGTTTAGGTTAGGGTTTAGGAAACCCTAAACTGATGTAGCAAAACCCTAAATATTATGCACGCTGTTGGTCTGCTGCTGTACCTGCTGAAAATGTCCATGAACCTTCAACCAGGCTGACATCCTTCAAACCTTGAGAATCCTAGATATCAAGAGCAACCTGCTCTGATACCAATTGTGGAGATCGATTTGCCCATCTAGGATTAGTTTTACAAACAACATTAATACGCACAGCGGAAATTATAAAGAACAGTAATGTTGTTAAACAAGGTTTTACTACTAAACATTCAGGCCTCCATTAATTTGATCAGAATAAATGGTTACAAACTGTAACAAGGATCCACAATCCTTGAGGCTACACTAACTATCTAATAAACTAACTAGTACTATTAAACGTGAACACACACACGCTTTTGCTAGACTCTCATTGAGAAGTCTGCTATTCTGACTATTTTGGATATCTAAAACAGACGCATCTAATAACCTTTATATAGAGGGTTTACAAGAAAATCTAGCTTACATAGGAAGCTAACTTAATATTTCACATTAAGTCATTGTTGTTTCATCTTTCTTTATTTATGCATATGTAGTTTTGTAATCATCAAATCTGAGATCCCAACAGAAACCGAACCAAATTCAAATTCGGTTTTTTGTTCGGTTGAATTCTAGTTCGGTTTTCGAGTTGACCCAAAAAAAAATTAACCGAACCAAACTAACTGAACAACCCGATAACCGAACCAATCAACACCCCTAAATCGAATAAACCAAAAAACCTAATAACCAAACCGATGAACACCCCTAAAATGACCAAAAATGTCGAAGGCGGTCATAATAACCGACAGTCATTTGCCGCCGTAGTGCACCACCCACGGAGCCGTTGGTTTTTTCGCCAACCCATTCACACTAGTTTTTCGTTTTTTTAATCCGAATGTTAACAAACGAATAGAAACGGCTAGAATTCAAAACACTATTGTTTACTTATAAATACCCACTTTTTGTATATTTAAACCAAATCACATATATATTCATCCACTCTTTCAGTTTTCTATATTAATAATCTTTTAACTTCTATTAAAAGGCTTGTTATTTCGCCCATACTGTCGAAGAATTCAAAGTGTGTATTAAGAAGCAATGTGATGAAGACGATGTGGCTCGTCAAGAAGCTATTGTCGGCGTTATCAAGTTGTCTGAGTAAGAAGGGACGGTAAATGAAGATTTGAGAAAACAATATGCGAAATGCAATGACATGTCACCAGAAAGACGTGCTCTGATTGACAAATTTTTGAACGATAAAGGCGGGAAAGATTACATGGGGAAATGATCTTCGTCCTTCATTTCATTTGACTTCTCTATAAATATCTTCTTAAAAAACCATGTGACTTTTTATTTGTGTATTGTAATTTTATATTTATTTGAATAAAATGTATTTGTTTTAAATCAAAATGAAAAGAAAAAAAGAGACCAACAGCGTGTTATTTGTATTTTGCTAGGAGAGTGTTTTAGTTATTTGGGATTTATTAGAAGGATATTAAATTGACGTTGAAGTGACACACCAATAACACCCAATAACGTGTTATTGGTAGCTATTGGTATCCTTACACCTTAGCACTCTAATGTTGTCTGGTTACACGTTCATACAATTACTTTTGCATTGGAAAATCTGAAGTTCCTACTAGGCTGTTCACTTTGAGGTTTACTTTTCAAAGTCGCTAGTAAGTAAAAGCTTTGAAAAGCAAAAGTCGGTAGTAATTAGCGGTTTTATATGTTGTTGTGTGTTTAGTATTTCACCAAGGTCAAGTGCTTCGTCCATTTGCAATCATGTGGGATATGGTGCTTTTCATCTAGTTAAAATAAATATAACTCCAGGGTTAAAACCTACGATATGTATTATTGCTCGGATATTTAAAAAGAAACGAGGTTTTTCATTCGCGTTTCGATGCGGAGCGCGATGTTTTACGTTAAAGACTAAAACGATAACTAAAGGACTATTTCCGTATAGTGTCATTATTAAGGACTAACTTTGCAACGGAACGACAACCCAAAAACTATTTCCGTATAATATTTATCTCGGGATTGGTGAAATTTTTTACGGAAATAGTCATTGGGTTAGCGTTCCGTTGCAAAGTTAGTCAGGACTAACTTTGCAACGAACCGATGACCCCAATGAAACTATTTCCGTAAATTGTTTTTGATTTTTTTTTTTACGAAAATAGTCATTTGTTTAGCGTTCTTGTTGCAAGGTTAGTCAAATAGGACTAACTTTGAAACAGAATGATAATCCAAAAAACTATTTTCGTAAAATGTGTCTTGGGGTTCGTGAAAAAACTCACAACTGCCCAAGCAATACTGTTGAATGTTATAAAAGTATAATGTGTTAGATGCGATTATGTCAACGTATAAAATCTTTTTTTACTTAGTAAAGGAAAACGAAAAGTGATGACTTTTGCATTTTACAAAAAAAGAATCTTTCCTTATTTGGTATGATGCTTCAAAATTTTTATTATTTTTGAATATATATTTAATTAAAAAGTTTGAATACTTCTAAAATTGGCATTATTTTGGTGAAGAAATCTGATAAAGAAAAAAAACACATAAAAATATATGTGTTAAATTTATAAAAAATAAAACTTAAAAAAAAGATGATGTAATTAATAAAACTTTATTGGTTTAATTTTAAATAAATTGTATAGAGTTAAGTGTAAATTTATAAGGGACATTTACATCTATATCCTTACAAAAGTTAAATATTACATCAATATCCTTCTCAATTTTATAATTACGTCATTATCCTTCATTAACTTTTATAATTACATCAATATCCTTTCCAAAAATTTAAATTCTCATATACATTAAAAAATCAACATGTTTTCTCATCAATCAAGGCCAAATATGCATATGAACAAATAAATATATATGAACAATATTTTTTTCATATTTATATCCAAACTTTTATAATTATATCAACACGTTTTTTTGTCGTTCGATGCCAAAATGTATATATGAATAATATGATCATGATCAATATAAGAGATAAATAATAATTTCATAATCTAAAATCAATATAATTATGATTTAATTGATTTTTGAACATATATATCCTTTTTAAAAGTGTGAGAAGGATATTGATGTAATTAAATTTTTTTAGTAAGGACGTTCATGTAATTAAAAAACTAAGAAGGATATTTATGTAATATCAACTTTTGAGAAAGATATACATGTAAATTTCCCAATTTATAAATTTACAAATTTTATTATGACTTTAAAAAAAACAAATAACCCCTTACACTTTCATAACTTATAAAACAGAAAAAATAAAAATTATAAATATATTTAAAAAACATAATGTACAAGCCCCGTGCGTGCACGGGGATTAAAACTAGTATTAAAAATTTAAAATACAAGATCATCCATCCCAACAAGTAATTCAAAAACCATGGATGTACATTGAATTGTAGATGCATTCACTATCATGATTTTTTCTTCTTCTTCTAAAAGATGTTGGTGATTTTAGTGTCATCGGCGGCCATTTAGGTAATGATGATTTACTAGAGACTAATGAGATTTTATATTCGGCTCGGATACGAGTTAGAGAAGTGTGGAGTGCACACTCGTTGAGCTAATATGAAATCTACCAAGACAGAATATGCAGGGAATACGTCATAACATAGGTGGTTACGCCGTAATCCTGTGGGGTAAAGAACAAAGACTTTTGAGTTAGGTTACGGCGTAACCTATACGATAAGGTTACGCCGTAACCTGTTGCCAGTATCATAAGTTTGTTCTTTAACAGGTGAATTTGTTATGACATTAAGCCGTAACAAAATGTGTTTACGCCGTAGACCTCATGTCAGTTGGTTGGAAAATTCGGTTTTAACCAACTCTAACTACCCGAAACTGTCTTAGTTTTCTGTCATATATGCACAGGAAAAGATTTTGTCATATATAAAGAAAACACAATGAAAATTCACATACAATTCCACTCTTGTTCTTGATTTTTGATCTTATGCCTAGAACACAAATTGTCATTCTTCTTGTATTATCCCGATAGAGATTTCGTGCAACCTAGGCATATATAGGGTCGAAATACTTTATACGGAAAGTGAACTCAGCACGATACAAGCAAGATTTCCAGGATCATCACACACCCTGCTACTCAATTTTCTAACAAATGTATAAAGTATTTTCTGTTGTGATCATGGCTGGAAATACGGTGAAAGATATGACTACGAACTTTGGGAAACTAGACAAGTTTGAGAGGCATGATTTTAGGCGATGGTAGAAGAAGATGCATTTCTTGTTGACGACTTTAAAGGTGGTGTATGTTCTGACTACTCTGATGCCAGAATTGATGGAGGATGATACAGTAGAAGCAATAAGGCGAAGAGCCAAGTGGGAGAACGATGACTACATATGCAAAGGACACATATTGAATGGTATGTCTGACCCCCTATTTGATATATATCAGAATGTTGAATCGGCTAAGGAGTTGTGGGATTCTCTTGAATCCAAATACATGGTAGAGGATGTTTCGAGTAAGAAGTTCCTGGTGAGTAATTTTAATAATTACAAGATGGTCGATTCTAGGCCTGTCATGGAACAATTCAATGAACTCCTTAGGATCCTTGGACAATACACACAACATGGCTTGAAAATGGATGAATCTATTTTTGTTTCAAGTGTTATAGACAAATTGCCTCATTCCTGGAAGGATTTCAAACATACTTTGAAACATGGTAAGGATGATTTGTCTTTGGTCCAACTTGGTAGTCATTTGTGTATAGAGGAATCTCTAAAGGCACAGGACAGTGACAAAGGCAAAGGTAAGGAAGTTGTTGGACCCTCTGTGAATATGACAAAAGAGGGTGGTAAGAATAAAAACAACAAACAAAACAAAGGAAAGAAACGTGGTTCCAATAAGAACAATGGTGGTTCTGGTTCCAACAAGAAACCAAAGTTGGAATGTTAGAAGTGTGGCAAGACTGGTCACTTCAAGAGGGATTGCCGTAGTGGTAAAAAGAACAACGTAAATGCTGGTGGTTCGGGAAAAGAGTCTAAGGACCAATCCCAAGACCAAGGTCAAAATTTAGTGCCTGTTTGGAACATATTTATTAAATATTATGTTTCACTAATTTCTGAAGCATTTTATGTGCAGGTTGATGCAATTGCGTGGTGGATTGATTTCGGTGCACAACTCATGTTTGTAAAGATCGTTGTTGGTTTAAGACATATGAACCGGTGGAAGACGGATTTGTACTTTACATGGGGGATGGTCATTTCGCTCCTGTTCATGGAAAAGGAAGTGTGGTGTTGGAATTTAGTTCAGAAAAATCTATTACTTTGTTTATTGTGTTGTATGTACCAAAACTTCGTAAGAATTTGATTTATGGTCTTGTATTGAATAAGTGTGGATACAAACAGGTGTATGAATCCGATAAGTATATCTTATTGAAGTCTGGTGTGTTTGTAGGATTTGGTTACTATAACAATGGTATGTTTATGTTGAACTTGAATAAAGTTCCTGATGATTCTGCTTCTGTTTATATGTCTTCTTTTACTATTGTTAATTCCTCATTATGGCATGCTCGTTTAAGACATGTGCACTATAAAAGAATGCTTGAAATGTCTAAAGATGATTTAATACATGCTATTGATGAAAATCTAGAAAAATGTACTACTTGTATGTTAACAAAAATCACTAGGCAACCATTTAAAAGTATAACAAGGATTTGTAATACTTGAATTGATACATAGTGATTTGTGCGAGTTTCATGCAACACCAACGTTAGGCAATAAAAAGTATGTTATAACTTTTATAGATGATGCCTCTAGGTTTTGCTATGTTTACTTACTACATGCAAAAGATGAAACCCTTGATAAATTTAGAATTTATAAAACAGAAGTTGAATTACAACAAAATGACTTAATTAAAATTTTACGCACGGATAGAGGTGGTGAATATTATGATCTTGTATTTTTTTCCAATATGTAGGAATCATTTATGAAACTACAGCTCCTTACACACCACAACAAAATGGTGTGGCTGAAAGGAAAAATAAAGCTCTTAAGGAAATGGTTAATTCCATATTATCTTACTTGGGTTTGAGTGAGGGGTTTTGGGGAGAAGCCATGTTAACGGCTTGCTATTTATTAAATATGGTTCCTAATAAAAGGAACAAGACTACCCCATATGAACTTTGATATAAGAAACGACCCAACCTGTCATTTTTGCGGGTTTGGGGTTGTAGGGTAGTTGTTAGGCTTCCAGGCCCAAAAAGGAAAACTTTGGGTGAAAAGGGTATTGACTGCATCTTTATTAGATATGCTGAGCATTCCAAGGCATATAGGTTTTATGTTATTGAACCTAATGACACTATTTCTATTAACTCAATTATAGAATCACAAGATGCAATCTTTGATGAGAATCGTCTCTCTTCAATACCTAGACCAAAGGATATTATACCAAATTTTGACGAATCTCAAACGGATGATCATTCAAATGATGTACCAAGTGAGACTCCCAAACCTCGTAGAGGTAAAAGAGCTAGAAAAGCTAAATCATATGGTTCTGATTTTCAACTATACTTAGTTGGGGGATTAAGAGATCAAATTGGATCACAATACTCTTACTACTATAGTATTGAGGAGGATCCTAGAACCTATAATGAAGCTATGCAATCTCGAGATGCTGCTTTCTGGAAAGAAGCAATTGATGATGAGGTTGCTTCTATTATGAAAAATAATACATGGGTCTTGTCTGATTTACCTCCAGGTTGCAAATGGATCTTCAAAAGGAAAATGAAAGTCGATGGAACAATTGACAAGTTCAAGGCTCGATTGGTAATCCAAGGCTTTAGACAAAAGGAAGAGATCGATTACTTCGATACCTACGCACCAGTTGCTCGTATCACTACTATTAGATTGTTGTTAGCTCTAATAGCTATTCACAATCTAGTGATCCATCAAATGGATGTCAAGACAACATTTTTAAATGGTGTTTTAGAAGAAGAAGTGTATATGAAGCAACCAAAAGGATTTGTTATGCCAGGTAATGAGTATAAGGTGTATAAGTTGGTTAAGTCATTGTATGGGCTTAAACAAGCACCTAAGCAGTGGCATCAAAAGTTTGATGAGGTTATGTTGTCAAGTGGTTTTCTTCTAAACCAATCAGACAAGTGTGTATATAGCAAATTTGATGACTCCGGTAAAGATGTTATAATTTGTTTATATGTTGATGACATGCTGGTTTTTTGTACTGACCAAAATCAAGTTAATAAAACTAAGAAGTTTTTGTCATCAAGGTTTTTAATGAAAGATATGGGAGAAGCATACGTTATTCTTGGTATTAAGATTAAACGTGAGAATAAAGGGATTGTAATTACACAATCTCATTGCATTGAGAAAATACTCAAGAAATTTAATCATGAAGATTGTTCTCCGGTGAGTACTACCATGGATATGGTAGAAAAGCTTAAGTCGAATGCAGGTAAACCTGTGGACCAGCTCGAATACTCAAGAGCTATTGGTTGTTCGATGTATGCTATGACAAGCACTAGACCTGATATTGCTTATGCGGTTGGTAGATTTAGCAGGTTTACTAGTAATCCTAGTAGAAGCATTGGTAAGCAATAACAAGGGTATTCAAGTACCTGAAAGGTACTATAAATTATGGTTTATCATATGTTGGATATCCTTCGGTCTTAGAAGCTTATTCAGATGCCAGTGTTCTTGCTTGAGGGATGTGCCATTTCATGGGCTTCCAAGAAGCAAACATGCATTACTGGTTCTAGTATGAAATTTGAGTTTCTACCATTGGATGCTGCTGATAAAGAAGCAGAATGGCTAAGAAACTTGATACACGAGATTCCGATATGGCCAAAACCAATAGCATCGATTTCTATCCATTGTGATGGTGCTGCCACGTTGGCTAAAGCTTATAGTCAAATATATAATGGCAAGTCTAGACACTTAGGTGTTAGACACAATATGATTAGGGAGTTAATCATGAATGGTGTGATATCTATTGAGTTTGTTCGGTCACAACATAATTTAGCTGACCACTTGGCGAAGGGTTTAGCTAGGGACTTATTGATTAAGTCAGTGATAGGTATGTGATTAAAGTCCATTTAAATCTACTACCTATGAGATACCTAATTCCCTTTTAATACAACGTTAAAAATTGAATTCAATGTGGAAAGATCATAGCTAGGGATTAGAACACATGTGTTTATCTTCCCGAGGTATGTGTTCGGACCTGCAAGTGATGGTTAGGTTGAAGTTTACCTTCTTAATGGTTCTTTTAAAAAATTGCAAATGTAGGTGCAAGACTAAAAAGACCACCAGTATAAACTTTTGCCGCTTCAAGAAGATTGGACTTGGCTTCCTATATGTTCATTAATGGATTGGGACACATAGCTTGTAAAGTGTCAAGTAAATGAACCTTATAGTGTTGTAGAAACTTATTTGTATAGTATTTTCAGGTATTTAAATGGATTGACGGGTGCAATCGTTACGACACCCCGATTTTCGAATATTTGGAACGTGTATTATACTAAGATGAAAATTCAATCGCAATACATTTTCATTTATGTTGGAAACACAAAAAGTGTCGGTCACTTCCAAGTTGTAATAGGTCTTAGCTCGTAGATTGTGTCATGCTAAGTATTGAAG
>BQNB010019596.1:0-66621 GCA_026074375.1 Tanacetum coccineum | reverse complement strand
TTAGATTAGCGAAACTTTGTCGAATCTCACTCACCATTAGTGGTTATATTGTCAGATGAACATATACATCACGACCTTCGTCCCACGAGTAGAGCAACATATCAGTTGAACGTAATGGTTCGTCCCGCCCTTCATCAAACCCGATATCCAAGCCCGTTATTATTATTATTATTTCTTTTCATATTTCAAACACGTATTGTTGAAATTTATTGATTGATTCGATTCGATGTGTTTGTTGATGCATGATTGGTTATAGTATACAGATTGAAGGCCCAATGGATAACTGTACTTGTGATTATTGGACTCCAATAATATAATGGGCCAAAGAGTCAGAGACCATGTTATTCATGTTCGAAGTGCACTATGTGTTGTTTCAACAAGATCGTAAAGTTTTAAGTTGGTGTTGTTTACTCGAGCCACTAGAATGTTTTAGTTTCGGATTTACCTTTATTTTTTTAACTTAAATTTCATTAAAACCAAAAACTAAAAACATACGTATCACTCTTTGAAAGCGAGGTAAGTTTAGAAAGAAACGAAGCATGAAAGGTAAAGTGGAAGAAGTTACATAATGCGCGACTCAATGGGAAACTTTGTTGTTTTCTCGCTTTGTCCACGACAAGGAAATATCAAAGTAAAATATGAAAGATCAAAGTATCAAATATATATACAGAATATCTTAAATTTCAAATCAAGTTCATCAATATTTAGTATTGCGATTTTAATACATGATTAATCACTAATCTTAGGTAGGGCGAAAATGAGCCGAGCTGCTTGTGAAAAGCTCAGGATCGAATCGATAAAAAGTTCAAACGAGCCGAGCTTAAACGAGCTCAAGCCCGAGCTCGAACAAGTAAGCTCACGAAGCAAAGATTTATTCTTTATAACGCATCCCAAACGAGCTCGAGTTCTGGCATGCTCGGACTTGGCTTGGCTCGTTTCCATCTCTAGTCTTAGGTAACCATGAGTCGCAAAAGTAGTAATATGTAATTAGTGGATAGTTGACTAATTGTATGTATTTTCTAATCAAGTTTGATATTGGAAACACGTGTTCAAATGTATGTTTCACACAGAGACGGAACCAGGGGGTGTCTCGGGGGTCCCTGGACACCCATAGATATTTGTGTCTTAGTGTTAATTTTGTTAAAAAACCTCGATTTTTCTTAATTGCACCCGGTTCCGAAAAATTATGTTTATACTATTGTTTAGTTTATTCAAAATGCATCTAGTCATTTCGCGTTTTGGTTCCGTCCCTAGTTTCACAAATCCAACAGGTTTACCTCGCGAGTGATGGGTAACCGTGGGATGAGCATGGGCAAAAAGATGTACCCGTAGACGGTTGACATGCGGATGATGGGTAAGAAAAAAATTACTGATGATAGTGATGGTGCCCATTTCGCTGGTACGCCATTCCAACTAGTAATAATTGTTAAAAAATACTTTTATAGTAAGTTATTTACGAAGTAAATTGCAAAATCGTGGTTTCGTCTCTAATCTTTCGTAAGTGGAAGCATCGTTCTTGTGGAGAACTTTGGGTTGCAGTGTTCGTCCTTGAGTTGCAGTTTTTGACAAGGGCATTTTAGTTATTTTACTTTGGACAGAGCCGAAAACTGCAACCCAAGTTCTCCATAAGGATGATGCTTGACGAAACCTGCAATTTGACCAAACACAAAGACGATTTTTGCAATTTACTTTTATTTACGCGTTGAAATAAAGAATGGTATAAAAGGCGAACGTGAGAATATATTTGACTTTCCCAAATCATATAGTAATCAGTTCTGATCATCCACACAAATCACTACATTACATTTTTTTTAAAATCACTAGATCTTATTAAATCCCCCAAATTTCTATAAAAAATGGAAAAAATGATGAACATTATAAAACCAAAACCAAATCCACAGCAACTCTTACGCGATTGGCAACGTCGTCTTCGTCAAGACTCTCGTAACATCGACCGTCAAATTCGCGGTAAATTTTTATATACTTTCATTTATTACTTATTGTTTGATTAATAAGTGTTTTTTTGTTTAGATATACAGAGAGAAGAGAAAAGTGTTCAGAAAGCGATACGAGAAGCTGCCAAACGAAATGATATCGGATCTGCTAAGGTATTGTTTCGCATTGTGGTTTCGAACTGATTGTGTCATTATTTAGGGGGTGTTTGTTTTGCCTTATATAGTCGCCTTATGGCTTATTTGGTTTTCGGCTTATTATGTTTCATAACCTCACTTTTTGTGCCTTATTTTGAAACTTTATAAGTTTATTATGTCATAATGAACTTATATAAGCCGAAAACTTTCAAAATAATCCATAAAAAGTGAGGTTATGTAACATAAGCCCAAAACCAAATAAGTCATAAGCCGGCTATATAAGCCCAAACAAACACCCCCAAGGGGTGTTTGTTTCGGCTTATGGCTTTTTTGGTTTTGGGCATATGTTACATAAGCTCACTTTTTGTGCCTTATTTTGAAACTTTTCGGCTTTTATAAGTTTATTATGACATAATAAACTTTCAAAATAAGGCGCAAAAAGTGAGCTTATGAAACATAAGCCCAAAACCAAATAAGACATAAGCCGGCTATATAAGCCCAAACAAACACCCCCTTATGAGATTTTAGGAGTGTTTGGATAGAGTTAAACTAATTTTGGTAATGTGATTAGTTAGAGGTTGAATAATTATAAAGGGGTTCCGTTTACGAAACTGCATTTTGAAAAGGCAGTGGCTTTTTATTCAAAACTACGCAAATAAAAAGCGTTTTCCTTATATTGATTCGCCAAACACTTTTCTGAGCCGGTTGTTGCAAACGTGTTTATTAGATAATTTATTGCCTTTTGAAGTAGATGAAAATAGAACTACAAACAGAAAACGGATGAGCTTTGACTCAGATGTACGCGGTCTAAACGAGGTATCCACGTGACCGTTTCTGACCCTTTCCCTGGCCACCCACATATGTGTACCTAGTAAGGTTTGAATCCTAGACCTTATTTGGAGGTTAGGTGCCTTACCACTAGGCCATTTGGTGGTGGTTTTTCAGATGAAATAAATCTGATTCTGAATATGTGATTGTTTAGCGGTCACTTTAGAAAGATCTAATTTTGGAGTTATAAGCTTTATCGGCCTCTTTCTAGTCACAGATAAGCTGTTTACTTGAGTTTTACCCAAACACATGCTTTGAACATATGTAGGCGTTTATGCAAATGGCGAAATTTGCAGAATTTGTCAAATATGAAATAAGTAATAGTTTTCTCACATGAGCTCAGAGCTTATTGCAGTAATGCACAATAAGTTGTTAAATCTGGTTTTAAATTACTTTTTTTAGCTACAAGCACAATAAACAAGTTTTACTTAAACACATGTAAATGGTTAAATAATTAGAATTTGGTGAATACTTGGAACAACTAATTACGGAGAGTTCAAACAACATTATGGAAACATTATTTTCTGTGGTCACAACTGATTATGTGATTATATTCATTCCCTATCGCATCATTACGTTCGGAAGTCGACACCAAAGATTTCTTAGAGTGAATATATGAGGGCGGGGCTACGTTTTTTTACTTGACATTAGAAGCTGTTACCGCCTTGTAGATTACACAAATGATCCTCAAAATTTGTTGATATAACCTTAGAGTATACAGATTACATATTTTAGCAGTGATTCTATATCCTTATATTATAGTTATATACTTATATGTATAAGAGGCTTAACTATTATACATGCCAATCTTTACTACATTAATTACCTAACTTATAATCTATAGTAACCCTTATGTGTCACTACTTATGCATCTTATCATCTTACACGTGATGGTACACCAGAGAGTCCAGCAATGGCCTACCGCCTACCAGTGTCTGTATTTAGCTTGCATTTACATATGGTTACAACCTTTCTTTGGTTAGGAAGTACATTCATTTGTTTATGATTGAATTTAATTCTTCCGAGTTAATTCTTTGTTCCATGTTAATTTGACTTCAGGCACTTGCTAAAGAAATTGTCATGTCTAGACGAACTGTCAATCGCCTTTATGAAAATAAAGCTCAGTTGAATTCAATATCAATGCATTTAGGCGAAAGCGTTGGTATGTTCATCATTCTTTGCATATATTCTTCTACCCTTAAGGAAGTAGTACTATTTAAGTATTTATCTAATCGAGCAATGTGCTCTTCTAGCTATTATTTATGTCAGATCAATGTCACCTGCATATCATTACCACAGTATTTGCTTCAGTTTTTGTTTATGTCATTTCTTTGTGTGTTCCAAAAATAATAAAACTATAGATTTTTCATTCGATGGCTAGGCTTTTAAGATATAAATTGTTGGTTTAGGTATCTAGCAGTGACGCATGATCTGAGTTTAAAGGTAAGTAGGCAAAACAGGCATTTTCATGGGATCCTTATGATCCCAACTAGATGACTTGTGTTTATGTAGCTTAGTTCCCACATTTATAAAATGACACTATGTCTCATATATGAACTGCTGACGTATTAGATCCCCCTGGCCTTCCTTCATTGTTTATTTTTATAAATATGCAAATGTTAAACAAGAAAAGTTGGTTATGTTATAAGCTTGTGATATCCCACTGTGTGATGCATCATCATTGCAAAGTAGCAACTTGGTGCTGGTTAAATTATCAAGAGAAGACCTTTAGTATATAAACACGGGCCTTGACTGTTAGTCTGGTAATCCACAATCCCAGTTACGTGCCGAATGTTTTTGGTATATAAATGACTATTGAGAAGTTGCTTTGCAATCGAAACGAGTCTCTTAAATTAGTGATCTCTTGAAGACTTTAAGCAAGTACCACTATTTTTTTGTGTGTCTATTCATTATATCTTCAGAATCTGATGTTTTGCAGCTATTGCTCGTACTGTGGGGCATTTGTCTAAGAGTGCTGAAGTCATGAAGATTGTTAATAACCTAATGAAGGCTCCGGAAATGGCTGTCACAATGCAAGAGTTCAACAAAGAAATGACCAAGGTACATCGATTTTTAAATTCTGTATTTTTTTTTTGTTTGTCGACAAAACAATTTGCGCATGTCTGCATCAGAGGTGGGCGGGATGTGTAACGGGTCCAACCTAGTTTGGGTTAAAACACGTCATTGCTAATACTGGATTCGGTCCGCTTAGTTGACCTGCATACACTTTTTGTCGAATTTTATATTTATTTGAGAGTAATGTAGTCCATTAGTTTAATCTAAATTTTTGAAAACGGTGTTTGGGAAGGTCATATGCTTCAAAAATTACACTTGGGCTTTCAACCCATTCGACATGTCTGAACCTACTCCTTTTTAATTAATTTTCTAGACTCGATTCAATTGTTTTTTAAGATATAACACAACCTAAATTGACTAATTCATTTGTAAATGGGTCAAAGTTGCATCTTTAGTCTGCTGCAAACCTTTGTTCATATAGGTTTAAATATATCCGTTGCAGGAAACTTTGTTCATGTAGATTGTTGAATGAACTATAATTGAACCAAGTCAATTTTCTTTTCTAAGATTCGTAAACTGACTTAAATTGGAACATTCATTTTTAGGTGTGCCTTCTGTAAAACTGAATTCTATGATGTTATTTTAGGCAGGTGTTATTGAAGAGTTTGTGAATGATGCTCTTGACTCTGCACTTGATTCAGATGACATGGAAGATGAGATTGACGAGGAGGTTGATAAGGTTCTAACCGCAATAGCTGGTGATACTGCTGCACAGCTTCCAGAAGCCGTAAGGAAAGAGCGTTTGAAGCAACCTGCGCAGGCAACTGAAGATGCAGAAGTACTTACCTGACCCTTTTCTCATCTTCTTAAGGTCCTATTTGGCCCATTTATTTAGGAATGAGTATCCAGGGTGTGTTGCGTCTTTAATGGGTCAAACAGGTTAACAAAAAAGTTTTTTAATAAGGTATATCGGTCAAATTGGTCATATCTTGAACAAAATATTCATCCAATGCTAAAAGCTCCCCGATAATTTCTAAACGATTAGGTTACTACTGAACTATAGACCTATAGTAATATAGTAATATACTTCAGTATATGTAATAATATAAATTATTTGGACAACTATTGCTTCGGGCCAACCCAGCCCGGATCAGCGTGGGCCGTTTCGTATAGAGAAAATAAACTGTTGATGTGAATATGTAGGATGAGGAAGTCGATGATGATGAAGATTTAGAAGAAATAAGGGCTCGACTTGCCAAAGTAAGGTCATGAGGCGTTGCATACTAACATATGAGTTGGTATATACTTGATATATCTGACATGGCGGCAACCATACACCTTATTATTTTATAAAAGATATTTGTAGCATATGAAAACCATCTTATGTAATTATGAAATTCTTGCTTGCTATTAATGTATCATGATCATATATTGTTATGTTCATCCCTCTTGTAATCCTTGCATAACTATTAATGGTCGGAAAAGTATTTGAACTGGTTTAGTCCTCTGCGTGTTAAGTAACGAAATGGGTCAATTCATTCATTGGTGCAGTGCATGCCACTTTAAGTTTGTTAAAACGCGTAATGAAATCGTGTCCTGAATATTGGTTTAAATGGTGCGTTTAAACCAATGTTGTTAATGCATGTCGTTATCTCTTTATTAAGCATTATTTCAAACTTATCTTGGTTAACTGTTAACATCAACATCAAAGGAAGATGCAACATTATAAACTTTTGTGGCAGAAGCATATGAGTTATCATAAAGATCATAATTGCTAACGCATTAAAGAAGAAAAATCGACATTCTCTTCACGGCTTAGGCTTGAACACGTTTAGGAGGTTTAACGACTTATGGTATACATAAAAACGTACCATGTATAAAACGCTAGACTTTAGTTAGTTACATGTTAATATTCATAATCTTAGTTGGTTGTGACCAACAAAACCATCGACTTCATCTCATTGATAACCACCACAACTTTTAGTTTTTGTATTTATGTATGACGATAAAAGACATTGGAAAATTGCCTTCCTGGTTTGTGTCACGCAATATAGAAAAAAACAAACTTTAAGTAAACAAAACAGCTTATTTATTGTTTACATATGCATACAAGAACATCGATGTTGTACAAGTTTATTTTATATAGGGACCCAAATAATGACACTGATAGGAACTATGCTTCTATAGTTTATGACAAATTATTTGCATTGACTTGATATCATAATACTATTATTAGATCAATAAAATAATCATGATATGTGTCTCTCATGTCTTTCTTGTAATATGTTGTACCAAGGAATCAATTGTAGTATCCAAACTCTTTTTTTTTTTGTACCTTATTGATTAAATAAAATTTTAAAGTACTAAACATATCAAAGAACATTGGTTTATTAAGCTTGAAAAAGAGTTCTTACCATTTTTTTTTACCACAAAACAACTAACATATACGCGTAAGTAAATATTTGAACATCCTTTTAAACATAAGATAAGTAAATCTATATTTGAACACCCTTATAAACAGAAGATTAGTATATGAATCAAAACTTAAATAGTTGTTACCTTATGATTCTAAACGGCAATAATTAAGGTGAAGAAAGAGTCAAATGAGCTTGGGATAAAGAATACAACATTGAAAACATATCCATAGACAAAACAATGGACACATTCAACATTTTCAACTCCTCTTTTCACACTTTAATTTAAGGGTGTTTGGGAATGAGTTTCGACATAAACTATGGCGTTTTCGTTAATCAAACCCGATAGTTACCTAGCATATAACCTTTATTTCGTCCAAACACTCAAAACTGATTATTTGCATTTTAAAACGTAATAATAAATAACTAGCTAATGTGACAAGAAATCTTAAACCATGAAACACAACATACAAGCAAACACTATAAATATGCATACATCATGCCCCCACACACTATAACCAAAAGCAAACCTTCTTTCTACAACTATGGCTACTCCTCATCCCCAAATTCTTTATCTCATTCCTCTTATTCTTCTTGTTTTCATTTCATCAACACATGCAAGAACACACCCGTCGTCGCTTTCTTCATTTCATCGTTCGGAATCTTTGAAAAAAACAAGTTTCCAACTCATAAAAGACCTCAACTTGCACCCTCATCTTGATGTGAACATTGTCAAGTCATATAATCATTCTTCTTATCTTGATCAAGAGCTTAAAGTTACACAAAGTGGGATTGTCGAAAAACGGCTATCTTTATCAGTTCTTGGTGACTCGGGTGCTACGGTTCAGGATCTTGCTCAACATGCAGGATATTATCGCATTGAAAATACAGTTGATGCTAGGTATGTATTCGTCTCGCTATATATTTTGATTGCAACATCATATTTGACGTGAAATATGTAGTTTAACTATGAATTAGCTCAAGAAAGATTAAGTATAATCACCTTTGTATGGGATTATATACGTTAAATAAGTATAAATGTGATCATCAGAATAAAAATATAACCTACCATCTGAAAATATCTTGATGATTAGGAAAAAGTTAGGAATATTGGGTGAGAAACTTGAGTACTAGTCCTTTATTCTATTGGTAGATTTTTGTTTTTAGAATCTTTTAATGATTGGAGTATTGAAAGGGTTGTAACTTAAAGTAAACTAGAAGGTATGAATGTATGACATTGAATGTTATTATTGACTTATTGTGTATGTTTGGTTAGTTTATTTAATTTTACATGTAAAACACATTAGCTAGTTATACTTTGAAAACTGCTAGTGTTCATATTACTAAAAATGTTCTAATAGTAGCTAGATGAAAGATCAACTTTTGTTATTTTATAGAGCAAACTATGAAAAGTATGCATTCTTTTTGTTGCAATAATAGCGAAAGACTGTAAGTTGCTTCTAATGGCTATAAATTGCATATTTTGTTAAACATACCGAATTATATGGTTAAAAGAAATTACTATGCATATATCGGTAGAGTAGATGGGATAATTAATTTACTTGCAGTTTGCTTGATTTTGTATGCGATGTTTTAGAACTGGATTTCCCATTTTAATCGAGAATAAATAGTTAATTTCTTTGAAATTGGACTTTTGTGCGCGCAGGATGTTCTATTTTTTCTTTGAATCAAGAAAGGCCAAAAGTGACCCGGTGGTTATATGGCTAACTGGAGGACCAGGATGCAGCAGTGAATTGGCTCTATTCTATGAAAACGGCCCGTTTAAAGTCACAAAAAACTTGTCTCTTGTCTGGAACGACTACGGCTGGGACCAGGTCTGTTTAGCTCAAAACAATAAAAAAAAACATATGGAACCATAAACAGTCATACATGATAAGGGCACTCACACATACTCTGACACAGGTTTCAAACTTGATCTATGTCGATCAACCAACAGGAACTGGTTTTAGTTACAGTTCTAGTGATCAAGATATACGTCACGATGAAACTGGTGTCAGCAATGATCTTTACTTCTTCTTGCAGGTTAAACTTTGAATCAAATTTATTACAGTATTTAGCAACAACTTTAGATAGTTGCTAACTTGGTATGACACTTTTTATAGTAGTGGATTAACTATCACAGAAATGTTTTTTTTATAACTTTAGGCCTTTTTCAAAGCGCATCCGGATTATGTCAACAATGATTTCTTCATCACGGGAGAATCATATGCCGGACACTATATTCCAGCTTTTGCTTCACGGGTTAACAAAGGGAATATAAACAAAGAAGGAATTCATATAAACTTGAAGGGTTTTGGAATCGGAAATGGGCTTACTGACCCTGCAATACAATACAAAGCTTATACCGATTACGCTTTGGCTAATAGCTTGATTTCACAATCAGATTATAGCCAAATAAACCAACAAATTCCAGATTGTGAAGAGGCAATCAAAGAATGTGGTAAGAACATATCATATTTTAGCACTATTTAAGTAAAAGCCCACTTTTTATTAATTTGCATAAATAAATAAATACCAATAACAATCTGAATCTAAATCTAAATCTAAATCTTTGAACTTTTTTTAAGTCTACCATTGTATATCTAGGTACAACGGGTACAACTTCATGCATAACGGCGTTGGACACGTGTCAGCCAATTTTTGAGGATATCCTGCAAGTTGCAGGCAATATAAACGTAAGAACGAACTATAATAGTTACCTGAATAACATAATCATTCAGCTTCAATTGATATGAAACTTCTTTTTTTGTAGTATTATGATATTAGGAAGCAATGTGAAGGGGAGTTGTGCTATGATTTCTCAAACATGGAAAATTTTCTAAGTGAATCATCAGTTAAAACAGCATTAGGTGTACCTAGCGGCGTAGATTTTGTTTCGTGTAGTAGTACAGTACACGAAGCGATGCTTCAAGACTGGATGAGAGATCTTGAAGTCGGGATTCCGGCACTTTTAGAGCAAGGAATCGAGTTGCTTGTATATGCTGGAGAATATGATCTTATCTGCAATTGGGTTGGTAAGTTCTTTGTTTAGAACTTGGCACGATTACTCAAATGGAAACATATTATAAGTTGGAGTATTATATGGCGAAAATTGAAAACAAATATCATTAGTATTACACCCCATAGTTAGTTATCTAATTACGCATTAACTAACTGGGACATATATAAATCTTTAATAATTTCACTTCACCGGAGAAAATTGGGAAAATTTCAGGAAATTCGAGATGGGTTAATGCGATGCCTTGGTCTGGTCAGAATAAATTTGTGGCAGCTTCAAATGTTTCATTTGTGGTAGACGGTAAAGAAGCTGGAATTATGAAGACTTATGGACCACTTACGTTTCTTAAGGTTCATAATGCTGGACACATGGTTCCTATGGATCAACCAAGTGCTGCGCTACAAATGCTGCAGCTCTGGACAACAGGAAAACTCACTCCACCGAAGAGAAAGTGAACGATTGATCTACGAAAAAGGCATTAAACCTAGAAAGATTTATACATGTAAATGTCTTAAAGTATTTGCTTTTTTTTTCATGCATGCTCTTCCATAGAAACAACATTTACTTGTAACTATACAGCAATTTGCGGTTTTCCTATTGCAGTATTTTTGCATATGAAATGAAACAAGCCGAGAAAGCTTACACAATGTTGAAAAATAGTTAGCAAACAACTTTGTGATATTGGAGTTTACTTATATCAGGTGATGTTAACTTACAATTATTCGATAACAAAAGCCATCAAAATTGTATGAATGTAGTGCGCCACCCTGAACCCCTTATAGAGTTTTAGATTCACCACAATATACATGCATGTAGGCTTCACTTTAGCTTGAATAGCTCACATTAACCCAGAAATAAGAACAGGAAAAAAAAGAGTTTCTTCAACCCAAGCATCGCTTCCGTTTAAGAGGTTTAACATGGATGACATATTGATATTGAACTTCAGATCGGCCTATAATATTCTTCAACACAAAAACTAATGGTCAGTAACATGACTCGTTACCCACAGTGAATCACCCTTATTCGGTTGTGAGTACTTTGAAACATATAAGACATTCGGATAACTAGAGAATATGTTCTTAAAGCTATCAAATGATAACATCTTAATATCAGATGCTTTATGAGTTCTTGATTAGGAAATACCCATACTACCGCAAAAGTGGTAAAGGCAAACCAGTATAATGTGTTGGGAAACCTGCATACTTTTAATAGCGTAGATCGAATAATTAACAAGTAAATGAACGTAAAGAAAAACAGATAACATAAGCAGTAAAAGAACGAGGCTCGTGTTGAACACGATTCCCTTAAAACAGATTCGCCGTCTGTTTCCCAGGGTACAACGTCCAAAGCTGTTGTACAGCCGGACTAGACAAACTGACCTGAAAGATTACGGAAAGGATCGAGGTTTAAGATCGATGATAACTGCTGGAATGGCCGCTCAAAGCTGCTGCGTATGGCTAACGTTTACATTTATTTGTGTAGAAATATTTAACTACCTTTGTTTTATGTACAAGATCTAGCCCGAAGATAGCTTGCCGGTCCGGCCCAACATGCAATCTAAGCCCATCTCATACCCGGTCACATATTTTGTACTAACAAGTTGGCGCCATCCGTGAGACCCGTACACAACTGCGTTTCTCAAAATACTCACCATGAGAACACGAGCAGAGTCCATTCCCACTCCACCCACGTCCGCCGTGCGAAACAAGTAGGAAAAAGAATGAGCAAACTCCAGAAAACCCGGAATAGCCCGCATCGACGCAGCCTTTGGGAGTATTGCGGACAAGCACGGGCCTCCCCCCCCCCACCCTTATATCAGTTATTGCCACATCATAGCTGTAAAGGTTCACAAGAAAAAAACAGCAGGATAAGCTGAAAGAAGTGAAAGCCTGTCTTAACTTTGAAGGATATTCAAGGAGAAGCTCGAAGATCCAAGAAGTGTCACAACACTCTGAATCAAGAACACCGAACTTAAGAAGGGAACATGGAAGGAGGTGAAGGTCTAGACGTTCCCGGTAGATGTCAAAGCCCCGAAACAACCAAGTCCTTCTCTAGGATAAGACGTGACAGGTCAGAATCACCTAGACATAGGAATTCCGAGAGGGAAGCGATGTTTACGAGGTTGGGAAGAAAGGAAAAAGGCGTATTCAATAGGCTGGGAGGTAAAGGAGGAAGTGTGTCCGCACGCTCGAGTGACTCCAAACCACAACGACACGGAATGGCCAAAGGGAAGCAGAGAGCCGTTACCAAAGCTACCGTTCAAGAAAAGCGGAACACATTCCCAAAAAGCGTTACCACGAAGGAGCGTCTTCACAGAGAACAGAAGTGTTCTCGGAAAGTGAAGATAGTGGAGGAGGACACTGGAAGTCAAGATCGAAAAAACAAAAGTCAATCATTAAAGAAGACGACCTATCCCAACCATGGGTGTGCTAAGAAACGGATCTCTTCACACCCCGTATCCGTTACTTTGACTTCCCAAAAATGACCCAGATGCCAAGTAACGTCAAAACATATGACGGGAGCGAAGACCCGGAGGACCATTTGAAAATTTTCCAAGCGGCTGCAAAAGTTGAACGCTGGGCAATGCCAACATGGTGCCACATATTTAACTCCACGCTCACTGGGTCTGCTAGAGTATGGTTCGATGATCTACCCCCATAATCCGTGGATAGCTATGACGACCTAAAAAAGGCATTCCTAGCGAACTTCCTCCAACAAAAGAAGTGTATCAAAGATCCTGTAGAAATTCATCATATTAAACAAAGGGAAGGGGAATCTACAGAAGATTTTGTGTAGAGATTCAAGTCTGAAAGTAGGCATGTCAAGAGAGCCCCGGAATGCATGAGAATATCAGGGTTCATGCACGAAATCACTAACCCCGAATTGATTAAGCGTTTGCACGACAACATCCCAAAATCAGTGGATGAAATAATGAGGGAAACTACAGCGTTCCTCAGAGGGGAGGTAGCGGCTTCCAATCAGGTGCGAAAGAAAACACTTTCGACATGGAAGAAGCAAGAAACCAGGCGAAAACAAAATTTTGACAAAAGGGGAAACTTTAGGAACCAGCAAAGGTCAGAACGAAGACGTGACAGGTTCACACTCCTCACAAAATCCCCAAAGGAAATTTTGGCTTTGGATAAGGGCAAATTTAAAACTCCTCCACCAATGTCAACGCTAGTAGAAAAAAGAAATAATAACAAATTATGTGAATTCCATAGGGAAGCGGGGCATAACACTGATGAATGCATGCATCTAAAAAGAAAAATCGAAGAATTAATTAAGGATGGAAAGTTGTCGCACGTAATAAAGGAACTAAAACAAGGCGGCGGGAAAGACCAGCCGAAAGCAGCAAAGAAGAGAGAAGCGTCCGGAAAGGACAAAGCTTTGGCAATTCTAATGGTCCAACCTTGGAAAAGGGTTACACAAAGCTTCTCCCCCGATCTAGAAATCTCGTTCCCACCCTTAGGGGATGAGGACGGAACGGAAGGCCCCATGATTATCGAAGCAGAGATAGAGGGTCACTTCATACATCGCATATATGTAGACGGAGGGTCGACTTTAGAAATACTATACGAACACTGCTTCAACAGGCTCCGTCCGAAGGTGAAAAGTCAAATGGTTCCGGCCACCGCACCCCTCATTGGTTTCAGCGGAGAAATCATATGGCCAATAGGACAAATATCACTATCAGTAAAAATAGGGGATATTGAACATTCAACTTCTACATGGATGAACTTTGTGGTGGTAAGATCACCATCTCCATATAGCAGGATCATAGAGAGGCCAGGAGTAAGGAAAATTTAGGCAGTCCCGTCAACAGCTCATGGAATGTTAAAATTCCCAGTCACAGGAGGAATACTCACACAACGAAGCAGTAAGCTTATCCCACTCGAATGCACGATGGTCTCAGGACCGGAAGTACAGCCTTTTGCTAGCACCCGAGTCGCGGAGGAAAGAATCAAAGTTGCAATTCATCCGAAATACCCATAGCAGACAATAGCAATAGGTTCCACTCTAACGGAGGATGGGCGAAAGGAGTTGTGTGACTTACTTGGGCACAACCTAGACATATTTGCTTGGAAATCAACGGACATGATATGGGTTCCGCGACATATAGTGGAACATCGGCTGAACCTTCGTGAAGGATGTCCTCTAGTTAGACAGAAGAAAAGAAGCCAAGCACCAGAAAGAAACAAGGTAATACAAGAAAAAGTGGAAAAACTTGTTGAAGTCGGCATCATGAAAGAAGTTCATTACCATAGCTGGTTGGCAAATCCGGTAATGGTAAAAAAGCATGACAACTGGAGGATGTGTGTGGACTTCAAAGACCTGAACAAAATGTCACACCCCGCCAAGGCAGCAACGCGAGGCGTGACGAGAAAGGGAATCATCACAACACATTGGCGTCTATATAGAGAAACTAAAACATGTATAAAATACAAGGTATAGACACGCAGTGTCATGAAAATACCCAAACACATCAACAAAATCTAAAGGCGTCTGACATTGAAATGAAGGCAGTTCATGCCAACGTCATGACATGCAAACATTCATACATCCTAACAAAGCAAAACAAATAACATTTATCATCGAAACAAATATCAAAATCTAGTAGAATAAAATTACGCCAGCCTGCATACGGTCCATATAGCCACTTTTTTTTTCAATCTGTAACATACATCTTGCTGAATGCCTAAAAATGATGCTTATTCGTCAACACAATGGTTGGCGAGAAACATAGGTTTTCAAACACTCACATCAAATTAGTTACCAAACAATTTAACAAATTCCTGTAATTATAAAACAATACGCTTGCATGACAATTATGCTAACTAACATACAAGCTAACATGCAATAATCACCCTAATCAATCAACTACAAATCACAAGTAGACGACTCAATCGCTATATGGATCATACCAAATCTCTTTCCTCTAGCTCAGCCATAATTACCAGTTAAGTAACCCTCCTGACTTAAGCCACCACATCAATATATACATCACATAACATGTAGCAATAACGCATATTAGTCACATAATAGCCTATGATTTTACATAACACCATATCTATAGAATTTAAAACTCATTTCAACACTTGCATCATTCCATCCCAAGTTTAAAAACAATGTAAAAAGTGGGACTATGTAACTCATCTAAATGCTCAAAACGCAGCTTCCAATTCCTATCACGCAACTATACAAATAAATAAACACGGTTACACGCGACCAAGCTAAAAGCTTTAGTCCATGTAACACACATATGATGGATGTATAAGGGTTTGATTAACCATCATGGGTCACCCCGACACGATGCCCAACCTTAATCACCTCATTAACACATTACACTAGTTAACTATAATTTATTTAGAAATGCAGAATTTTAGTGTATCTTTACTAACTTAAAACCCTTACTTGCTGGCCTTTATAAATTATACCAAAAATCATGTAAGTTCATTTATGAGTTTACTAACTACCTCGTGATTCCTAACTTCTCATTACATGTGAAACTGTCCCAAATAAAATCCAACTTCAAAACTGTCCCAATTCGGATATGATTGCACACTAAAATGTATGGCCCTAATTACCATACTTAGACACACAATCAAAAGCTATCCTTCTAGGTTTTCTTTATATACATATAGAAACTAATCACTGTAGATTGGCTAACCTTAATTCCACTTTAAGCTAGGGTTTTACCCTCCTAAACATGACCTAATTCTGACCCGTATTCACTATTTTGACAACTTTTCTTGTAACCAATATTTAACCAACTTCTAGAACTCAAAATCATTTGAGGCCGAACTTTTTGAAAAATAGACTATTTGAACTATAATTTAGGCACTTTAATAATATCAAAGCACGTTTCTAACATCTAGTTATCATCAGTTTAACACAGACCTAAATTCTGCTCAACTCTAAATCATGTTCTAACGCAAACCCTAACATGCAACATGCATGATCATAACCCTAAACTAACCCTAATCATCATACCATCATTAAAGTTCATATATAATCTGTATTTTATGTAAACCTTAGATCCATCATAAATCATGTTACATAAGTATCATAAACTAGCTAAGATGAACATACTTACCTTGAATGCTAGCACCTAAACAATAATTCTTGAATGTTCTTGGATCAAACACCAAATTCGACACTCTAGGGTTTCTTGGGTCTGATATTCAGTCGACACCAAGAGATGGGGAAAAGAATTAGGAGCTAGGTTTATTGGTATATATACCCTAATTATCCCTTAAGTCTTAGAGTTTGACATAGTTTAGGTCTCCTAACCCTACCCTAATCCCTTTAGCCGATCGTCCCCCCCTTTTTGTTATTTTTTTTAATTATTAATTAACTAATTATCTTCATTACCTTAAGTTTTCATAAAACCTAAGCTAATTTGGGTAATCGTATTTACTATAAACGCTACTTGCTAAATTTTCTAAAACTAAGCTTTTTCATTTCACATTTCACTTTTACTTATATTTAGAAAGTTACTATAAATATCCAAATTTCACTCACTTCATTTATTTCCTAAACATGATACATTTCCAATAAACGTCTTAACACAAAATTATCCAACTATTGACGTAGCATTGCATGCAATACGCCATTCCTTTCCATTATCATATACAGTGAATAATGTAAATACTCATTACTAAATACAAAGCACTTAAAATGAGATGATCATACACCTCAAAATGATATCATGCACGTATTCAAACCACTTAGCACACATATATAACACATAGCACACAAAAACTCACACAAAATGAACTCTTAGCCATTTCTAAAGGTATCACTAACCTGATTAAATCACGGATGTCACAATATCCCCTCTTTGAGGAAATCTCGTCCCGAGATTTAACTAGCAGGCTTAACAACTCGGTCCATGAAAAAATGTGGATAGTTAATCCTTATCTGGTCTTCGAGTCCCTAAGTAAACTCAGGGCCACATTTCGAATTCCATCTAACTTTCACAAGCGCTATTTTCCTACGTTTTAACTTCTTAATTTATCGATCCATAATCTCTACAGGTTCCTCGACAAAACAAGGTGTCTTGTCAACCTTGATTCATCAAGGGTACATGCAAAATTTACCGCTTTTCGCCATTACACCATTCTTCAGATTTGACACGTGTAAGGTGTCATTGCCCGCTATTTAACTCCTCAGTAACCTCAACCTATAAGCTACAAGCGGTATCTTTTCAAGGATCTCAAACGGGGTTCCTACATATCTCGATGCCATTACCCTTCCTTCCAAAATGAACTACACCCTTCCAAGGCGTCACCTTTAACAATACACGATCTCCCACCTCAACTCTAACGGCTTACGCCCATAATCAACATAGCTCTTTTGACGATCTCTCACCGCTTTGGGCTTTTCCTTTACCAACACTACCTTATCAGTCGTTTCTTGTACTAATTCAAGTCCAGTCAAACTACTCTCCCAATCTCTGCCCATAGTTTCTAGTTGCGACTACATTTCCTTCCATACAAAGCTTCAAACGGAGCACATCGAATGCTCAAATGATAACTACCACCAAAATCGATAACACATGCCCTCATTATATCTTCAAAAGTCTGAATCATACGTTCACTGTGTCCATCTACTTGAGGATTGCTAAGCAGAGTATATCAAATCCAATAGGTCTCTACTACTTTCTACAGCGTTGTCTGCTAAAACCACAAGGGGGTTAAATCATCCATCTCAATCTGAGTTGATCTGTCTCCAGAATTCCAATTCTTGCTTTTATCTCATTCAATATAATTTTGTCAACTATCACATCTTAAAATCTTCTTGGTAGAGCTAGGAAAATGAGTAACTTGCGTAGTCTATTGACATCACCCAAAATCACATCATACTCACTACTTTGACCTTGGAAATTTAATGATAAAATCCATGGTGATTCTATCTCATTTTCACTCAAGTATCTTAGGCTGTTTCAGCAAGCCAAAGTCTTTAACATTGCAGCCTTCACCTCTTAAACAAATCCAACAATTGCTAACATAGGTAGCTATATCCTTTTCTACACGTGGCTACCAATACATGTCTCCAAGGTTATAGTACGTCTTATCCGCTCCGGAGTGTACCAAAGTATCTCGATGTATGGGGCCTCAATCCATGTACATTTCTCTACCATCTAGACCCAAATTTGATCCATAAAGTACAAACTCTCGTCTCCTTTTCTTTCCATCTGTTGATCTAAACCATGTAGCCTTTCTGCGAGTACGTTCTCTTGCTTGAACGCCTCACTTTGGGCTGCCAGTATCATTCCTCTTACTCGTCTTGATTTCACTCTCTTCTTTCTACTCAACGCATCACTCACTACATTCGCTTTATCGGAGTATGACACAATCATTCTTCAAAGTCTAAAAAGCCTCTTCTTTTTCTACGCTCCACTCATACTTATGATTCCTCTCAGTTAGGGAAGTAAGGAGGTTCAACAATATTAAAAAAAAATCGCGATGAACGTCGGTAGTAACCTGCCAATCCTAAGAATAATCATCCAATTCCTCACTGTCTCACTCTTACTCGGGTCCACGTGAATACGTTATGGTTGACCATGTAACCAAGAAAATGCACTTCTTCCAACCAAAACTCACACTTAGAAAACTTAGCATACAGCTTCTCCTTCCTCAGTGACTCTAACACTAACTTCAAATGAACTACATGTTCCTCCTTCGACTTTAAGTGGGCCAGAATGTCATCAATGAATACGATGACAAACCTACCTAAGTACGGTTTGCAAACCCGGTTCATTAAGTCCATGAAAACCGTTGGTGCATTGGTTAACCCAAAAGGCATAACCGTAGACTCAAAATGTCTGTATCTCGTTCGAAATGCGGTCTTTGGAATGGCATCCTCATGCACTCGTAGCTGATGATAACCTAACCGAAATCTATCTTTAAGAATGACACGATCCTCGTAACTGATCAAACAAGTCATTCATCATAGGGGAGTGGTAAACGGGATTTTTTTAATAGTTAATTTGTTGTCTGTTAATCCTTATGATCAATACACAGCGAAAAAAGAAATCCTTTCTTCTTCATGAATAAACAGGAGCTCCCTCACGGAAATGATAGGTCGTATGAAACCTTGTATTGCCAACTCTCAAGTTGTCTCAGGACAATTTTTGCATTTTTGAGGGTGCTAGACGATATGGAGACTTCGCGACTGGCGTCGCTCCATGAACCAAATCTATGCGGAACTCAACTTGTCGTCGCGGTGGTCATCGACAAATATTTCTGAAACACATCAATAAAATCTCGTACAATGGAAATATCACTGAATTTTGGTTTGGGGGGCCCCCCCCCCCCCCCCCCCCCCCCCCCCCCCCCCCCCCCCCCCCCCCCTCGGGGCGGCTTCATCTACCTTTGTGTTCATTAAGGTTTTTACGACTCCTTGAGTACTTTCACCATGAACCTGAAGTATCTCATCACCTTCCAACGGTATCCTAACCACCTTCTCAAGACATACTATCACAAACTTCCTCTTGGACAACCAGTCCATTCCCACAATCACATCAAAGTTTTCCACGACTCTCCAACGGTTATTTCATCGAACTCCCAAGGGGTTTACGAACAATCGAATAGGATAACAAAATGAATATCTAGTCAAATGGCTTGAATGCATATATGAGATTCCACAATATGCAATATTAGTCGGGGATAAATGACATAAGGAATCTTTGACGATAGGATAATTCTATTGCACTGAGTTGAAAAAGCACGAATGAAAATATCAACAGGCGTTACTACGACAAATGAACACCTATAAATAAATAAAAATATCAATTAGAAAAGACGGAGGAAAATTCTAAATTATACAATTATCGACTTTACTCGAAAGGCCAAATTAAATAATGTTTTTTATAAAAATCGTTTTAAATAATAATGAAATTGTCTTAAATGTAATCTTTGAAAAAATTAATTCTGGTTATCATAAAAATCTAAGTAGATTGTTATCTAATGGTTTTGCTATCGTAACTTACCACTATGAATACTTTAAACCTGCTTTTTATAATTATAATAAAATCTATTTACAAAGATATTTTTTACATAGTTTTCTCCAATACACCAAACACATTACTTCAAAAGGGTTTTTATCATTTGACATTTATTATGAAATATGTTACTCAAACAATGGGACACTAATACCAAAAGGGATCGTAAAACACCGTATAGGACCCTAACACACTTCTCATGTGTTTGAAAACGAAAGAAAATACCAGAAACATAACTCAAATAAAATCAACGAATCGTACGAGAAAACTCATTGCAGAGACGTACGTACCCAAAAGAAAACGTAAGGTCTTATCCAAATATAACAATCTACATAGCAAAACCTTAAAGCATCGATATTAACACTGTCGCCAAGGGTTCACAACACCAGGGATATACAAAGAAGGGAGTAATGATCCACACTAATATGTTAGGAACAATTAGTGCTTAAAATAAACATTTGATACTCATACGAGTAATCAATGCAACGAAAGAACTTACGAAACGCGCCTATATCCGAAAGAGCAGACCCAAACAAACAATCGAGCAACGAGCAACCATAATAATAATAATAATACTAGGTATCCGCGATATTATAGATAGAGGAGAAAATTACCTATCTATACAACTCAATTTACTATATCTCCAATTTAGGGTAAGAGAATAATTCTCTACCCATACCACCATCCTTATCATGAATACACATATAAAAAAAACATATTACACTACCGCCTTACAACCAAACATAAATAAATTCAATCATGATCACAAGTCTACGTGTGTGATGCCTTTATAATTATGTTGGCCGCCATAATTATAAGTGCCTCCTTTCATACGTGTACTTACTTCCAAGATTACCCATTTCAATCATAATTCACATATAAGCACATATACCACATTGCACATCTTAAACCACTCTAACTTAACACATAAAGGATACTCCATCACATAACTACTTACTTATCTCAAAATAAAATCGAAACGACATAAAGGAACGAAAGTCTCGCAACAATTCCCAAAATACGAAATATCTGAAAGGAATAATCAATAACAACATGATGAGGTAAAGGACGGGATAAACTTATGCTGGGCCTCGCTTGGGTTTGACTTTGCCTCTGTAAAAATCACCCGACTCCGCGGGTCCAACCCTATTACGCACATCCGACAAACGATCAACTATCCTATCTCCTTTGGTTCCACAAAAGGCTCTTTATACGCTTAAGTCCAGTTGGGAAAACAGTTCCCCAACGAGACTTCTTACGGGTGGGGGAAAAACATAGCTAAAATACTAAGAAAGTAATACATATCATATTGTTGTTCCCAAACTTGGATCTTATGCCTTAGGTTATAAGGTTATTGTTATCTTGGATAAACACAAGGTAACAATGAGAGAAACTTTGTTAATGAGTTTCACCAAAGGCTATGTGGAATCTAACCTTTAGTGATCAAGAAGATAACAATGAAATGAAATGAAAATAGTGAATAACCAAAAAGCTTTAATATTATTAAGAGAATAATACGAGTACTCTGACAGTACTAGGGTTTACAAAACCTTAAAGCTATGAGAGTAGTATGTGAAAGATGTGTATATGTGATGTATGTATTGAAGATCTTTTTTCTACTCTAACCTAAGGACTCCTTTTATAGCACAAGGAGCCCTGTACAAGATAAGACCTAAACCGTATCTCCTATATAAAAGAGATATACACAAGATACATTCCAAATATAACAATACGCGTCTTTGACTCAGAGTAATCCTTATCTTCAATCAGCAGTGGAAAGTCTTCAAGCAGTGGAAACCTTGGCAGTGGTAGAGATACACTAACAGTGGGAAAAATCTCTAGCAGTGGGAACCATATAACTAGCAGTGGGAATGCCTTAGCATTTTATTCCCAACATTTCTTTCTCTCTCTTTTTTTAGTTTCCTTAACCGAAATTCACATCATCACTACAACTGAATTTCATTTACTCTTTTTCATCCATTAGATCGTATATTATTATAGTTGTGCATACATATATGTTGTGTTTTAAAACGACATATATGTTTTATTTTTAGAACAATATATATGTTGTATTTTTTAAATATAAAGTATATGAGGTATAAAGTCCAATGGAGTATTTGTTTATTTTTTAAAATTATTTAAAAATATGCAAATTTATAAGTTTACACCTAAGTTTATATAAGTTATTTAAAATTCAACCACTAAAGTTTTATTAATTACTTCATCTTTTTAAAGTTTTTTTATCACATTTTTGACACATATATTTTTTGGTCGTTTTTTCATTGTAGACGGATTTTTTCATTATTGACTAATTTGAAAGCCAATTTTGACAATTTATTAACCAATAAAATCGTACGATTTTACTTACGTGTCAAAATCAAACGTTCTGACTGATCTAATTTTTTTTATATGATCAAATCTCATATAAAACTTTGAAATAATGTAATTATTTTATTATATAAAAAAGATAACAAATTGTTGTTTTGAATAGTTATAATTATTTAATCTCATCTATACTAATATATATAAAACATTTTGATACAAATCTTGAAAGTGAAAAAGTGAAAACTAAATTTTAATTAAGGAAAGTATACTCTACACGTGAAGGATTGACAAAAAAGAGAATGTTTGACATAGTTTTCTCATTGGCTGGCAAGTATAAAAAGGAAGGCACATCAATTAAGGGTAACCACACGCATAATAGGAAAGTACCATGCTGTAAGAATCATGGCTGAAAAATACACCATGGCTACCACATATGCGAAAATTACCGCAGAGGACATATTTTGAAACTCTTTTCACGCAAAGGACAAGTTTTTGGGAATTACCAAATCGGCCAAACATGTCGCTCAATAATTTGAGTGATATTTAAAAAGTTGAGCGACCTTACATGTGTCGGGCTGGGTAGCAATTAAAAAAAAGGATCTCGCTCAAAAGTTCGAGCGAAATGTGTTTTTTTTAGCGGCATGTGCATGGGGAAGAGAAATTGATTCGATGGGTTGAATGACTAACATGCATGTTTTTTTGATATATTCGATATCGCTCGGAATTTTTTTGTATCACACCGAATTTATGTTATTGTATAGCAAGAGTTTAAAGAAATAAAAAGTTGGTAGTGGTGGTGGTGGTGTTTGTTGCTTTGGATGGTTTTGTTGTGGTGATGTTGTGTAGTGCTTTTGGTGGTGGTGGTCTGTGGTGGTGTTGTAGGTGTTGTGGGGGTGTTTTGTGTGGTGGGGCTGTGGTGGTGTTGTGGTGGTGCTGTGGTTGGTCTTGTGGTGGTGGTGTGGTGCTGTTGTTGTGGTTGTTATTTGGTAGTGGTGTATGTGTTGTGTGTAATATGGAGAATTACGAGTTAGTGTTTTTTTGTTAGTTTTTTTTGTGGTTTTATTACATTATCATTGTTAGTGTTTTATTGTTTATATATATGTGTAGTATTATTTTACTATTTGTTTGTTAGGATGATCCGTGACTTTAACGTGGTAGAAGTAAGCTAAGTTGTTTAAAGAGATTAGAATAAAATTTATGGAACACGTTTAGGGCAAGAAATTATTTAGATAACGTGTTTTGGTTGGTTGTTTTAGATTTAGTGATTTTCAAGGAGGAATTGTTGTTTTGTATTACATTTTATGAGTTGTCGGCAAGTTAGGAGGTCACCTGAAGACACAGTTGTCGTTCCTTGTACTACCATGTAATGGTCATACATAGGAATTGGGGGCGGGGAGTTTTGCCTCATAACGGGGTTAAGGTTTGGTCTGGAATTTAGTGATCGCTATTGAAGTGGGGCCTATCGTTTAGGAGATAGTGTTTGACTCAGATAAAAGATGTTGGACATGTAAATGGTCAAATGTTGTTAGATATTATTAATTGGTGAAAGAGTTTGAAACCTGCATGACGAGGTTGATGTTGCTGTTGTGTCAGTTAGCTGTTTTGACATTTTGTATTATTAGGTCGTCAGCTTGCAATAATAATCCCCCCCAGATTGGTGGTTGAGGTTATAGATGATAAAAATGGAAACTTGGGAAATTGATCCTTGGGGTTACGTTGGTTGGGGCTCAATTGTACGGCCAGTTAGAAAATGCGAAAAATATAAACGGTTAGTACGTGCGGAAAAAGATTATATGCGGTCCGAATCGTTCTGATATCGTGTGCCTAAATGTATACAGTTGTCGGGCTGTACATGGGCCTCTTAAGGTATGTCGTTTTGTAATTTTGTAATTTTTATGTGTATGTATATTGTTAACGAATGTTAAAGAAATTATTTTTTTAGGACGTGGATATTTGGAAGCGTATAAAGTACCGGCCCTTATTTATTTATGACACATCAAAACGTTAATCCAAGATCAGTTGGTGGTCTAGAGTTACGAACAATTTTTTCCATAACAAAAAATGTCTTCGTAATTTTTTTTGATGTGGTTTCATTTAATTAGCAAGTTTATTTTTGGGATCTCACATTTTTAATGTTTATTGGATTTAGGTTTGTTAATGTTAGTTATTAGTCCTTTTATATTTAAGGAGCTCGACCTAATAGAATATTAAGACTGATGCCTTTGAGACTAGAGCAGAGTGGTGGGTTCGTAGTCGAGAATTTTTTGATGGTCGTATTCATGAAGCACCACCGATACCGACGCTTGTAAAACTACCAAGTCGATTTGATGTTCCAAAAAACGTTGATCCACGTTATGATGAATTGATTAATTCTATAAAGGAATTGTAGAAAAAGAATGAAGCCCACGAAAAGATGCTGAAGAAAGTGTATAAGTTTTATCAGGTAAATTGTCTACGTTTAATTCTGCGAGGTTAAATACAAATCTTTATCTTTCTGCTCTGACACCAATTACCACCTCTGAAGGGGTATGGTGTTTTCATATGGTTCTCATATGGGGGCAATTCTTTGGAACCCATCGATAAGAAAATTGTTGGAAACACGAAAAGTGTCGGTCACTTCCAAAGTTGTATCAAGTCTTAGCTCGTAGTTAGTATAAGGATTAGATTAGTAATCTAGTCCGGCCCAAGGCCCATGGGTGGCCCAACTCCAGCCCATGGCCGGCCTCTATGTAGTATAAATACACCCTCTCCTAGTCTTGGAGAGGGTTGGTTGTTCCATTTGTTTTCACACATTCCATAATACATTCATCCATTCCATCCAAGTTTCTCTCTAACAATCCAACCCACATCTCACTTATTGTTCTTGGTTGATTCATTAGATTACTAGTATTCTACAATTGGTATCAGAGCCATGGAGTGGTGTGTTTAGATTTTTGTGTTTGATTTGTGTTCAAAACCTTTACAAAGATCAATTTAGTGATAAATTTTTTTTTGGCTTAAAAACCTTAAAGTTTTCATTTTTATTGTTCCTATAGGGTTAGTAATACTAGTTGTACAAGAATTTTTGCTAAAAATCATTAAAAATCGTGTCTTTTTGAGTTTTGAAAAGTTGTGTTTCGTAATAGTTAGGATCGAACTAGAGGGATCGAACAAGGGGATCGAACTAGCGACTTCTAGGTTGATCGAACTAGCGGTTCGAACGAAGGATCGAACTAGCCGTTCGAACGAAGGATCGAACTAGCGACTTCTAGGTTGATCGAACTAGCGACTTCTAGGTTGGATCGAACTAGCGGTTCGAACGAAGGATCGAACTAGCCGTTCGAACGAAGGATCGAACTAGCGACTTCTAGGTTGATCGAACTAGCGACTTCTAGGTTGGATCGAACTAGCGGTTCGAACGAAGGATCGAACTAGCCGTTCGAACGAAGGATCGAACTAGCGACTTCTAGCTTGGATCGAACTAGCGGTTCGAACGAAGGATCGAACTAGCCGTTCGAACGAAGGATCGAACTAGCTGTTCGAACGAAGGATCGAACTAGCGACTTCTAGCTTGGATCGAACTAGCGGTTCAAGTCAATGTTAGATGTATTAATCCTCTTAAAAGTACGATTAAGATCAACCTAATTTAGAGTAAAAAGGCTTATCGGATGATTGTATAATAATAGTATTGAACAAAATATGTTTTATATTCTTCTAAAAAGGAAATTTTTCCCTTTATAAACGGTGTAAAGTATATATTGTTAGCAAAAAAATATTAAAACGAAAAAAGAAATAAAAAAATAAAATGATGTGAAAAATGTAATATATGTTTTCTAGTTATATTGTTGCCTTAATAAATAAGATGGGAAAAATGGTATTTTTCTAAAATGTTAAACATTCTTTTGAGCTTAAACTTGTTAATCCCTACAAAATTTTGAAACAGGATGTTTGTTAATTCCTGAAGTTATATATTCTCTGTGAGGTGTCAAAAGCCTGGGCACTTGACCGATGAGGTCGGGAGGTTCCGAGAAGAAAGTCACTCTAAAGGAATTAACTTACCTACAATGTCTTAATTTTAGAGGAATTAGCTTGCTTTGAGTTATAAACATTTCTGAAGTTTTAACGAAAAGTTTTAGTAAAGGGTCAATAAATTCGGAAGGAGTTCTCGACAAATCAATTCCTCTAGGTGTCAAAAGGGCCGTCACTTAGCCACAGGTTTGTGATTGCCAAGAATAAAGTGGTTGGCTACAATGGGATAATCTCACTTTGAATTCATAAACTAAAATTGGAACATGAAACATGAAAGGTTACAACTATCTAAAAACTTAGATTTGGACTTGACCGAAATTCAAACTGACAAACACACCATAAAAACACTATCTTTGGGAGGAGAAGTTTTCACAAATTGGCAAAAATGAGTAGCGTTACATATCCCAACTTGTAATTAACAACGTCTTTCATTTTTAAAGCTTAGTATGGGAAAGGAAGGTGAAAAATCAAGGACTATAATTTATATCCTTCTAGGGCATCCTAGGATAGAAGGTGTTTCTTGATCATTGATCCTAAATGTTTATGATCAAATAATGAAAGTCAAGTCGATGTCGTACATAAGAAAAAATATAGCGAAAAAATATGAGTTGGCAAGAAAGAAAATGGTTAAAACGGGGAGTGTTTAAAAAAACTAGTAATTTCTTATAATATTCCCATTAAATTTTTACACAACTTGCTACATTTTAAGGTAATTTAATTTTCAGGGGGTTGAAATTTTTGGTTTTCTAAGCATATATTTATTTCATTGCGTGAGGACACATCACTAGTTTTGTAAGAGGGGTTTTGGTATGTGCTTAAATACACATACCTTTACTTAAATAAAACGAACTTAAATAACCAAAAATGGACATAAAATGCCAAATATATGCTTGTTTTGTGTTGTTTACTGAGCAGGTAACGGATATTTATAAAAAGACAAAACAAGGCAAAAACGGAACAAAACCAAGCACGTGATTGAAAAGAGCGTGGAAAACCAAAGCCAAAGGCGTATGCATTTTAATGGGCCAACCCAACCCAAGTTGATGGGCCAAGTCAGCCCATTAAGCCTTTATACCACAAAAGCCCGAAAACATTAAACCATAAACAGGCCCAATACCACTTAACGGTTATTCATTTTCACAAATAATCTCGTTAAGTCTTTATACAAAACAACCCCGCAGTCCCTAAATATTACAGAAGCCCGTTAGTCCCCGTAATGACAAACCCCATAGTCCTTATTCAAATTTCACCACAGTCCCCTAACCTTAACACCCGTTTACCCTTTAACCCCCAATTTTGAAAATAAAAATTAATCCTGAAAAAGGGGAAGGCCCAAAACATGCCAAGACCACTTCTCCAATGCTGCGAATGCCTTCAACACACTCCTACTAGATCCCTGACACACGCCAGTGCCACGTGGTCACATTCAAGGCCTCCTATTAGACAAGTAAATGCATAAACAGCAAGGAACAAATTCAAATGGCGTTTTAATGTTGATTGGCTATTCTTATTGCTTTCTAAAGCCAATATAGCCGATTAAGGAAGAATTGTAAATGAATTTGTGCATCTTCACAACACATCAAAACCCTATAAAATAGGGGATTAAGAATTCACGTTTAAGATCATCTTTTATCTTCAATCCACTATTTTTTTTACTTTACTTTTGTTACCTCAATAGTCTGTTTTATTAGGTGTTTGTCACAAAGTTAGTTAAAATTGTGACAAAACACTAATTTTATTTTTGAAAATTTTAATTTTTTTTCATATTTTTAAAATTTTTGTGGGAAAACGAGGTACGTGAGAACAACGGCTGCAGGCATAATCAAATCGATAGGTCCCCCTATACTAGAATTAAACATTGTCCTAAATGTTTTAAGAAGGGTCTTTACGTAAATCCTAAGCCGTTTATTAAGTATGCTTAAAGATAAACGTTAGGCGATAAGATTAGGATATCGGATTTCCCCAAACTAATGGCAAGCAAAGGCTAAGAAGCTCGAGTGGACCAGGACAAAACACCGAACACGAGAGTCTTTAGAAAATTTTGGGTCAATCCTGCAAACAACCACAAGTACAAACACAACAGGAATCGGAAGAGTACAAGCCTCCTCACATCACAACAGAAAAATAAGAAAGAAAATGGATAAGCATGGGGTGCCTCCCACGAAGCGCTTTGTTTTTTATAACCGAGTCACATAGCTTGACTCGATCCCCGAATTCATTCGTCCTTGGAGAGAGTGTGGAGATCCTGGACTACCTTGGGTTGTATGTCCCCTCCGAAGTAATGCTTCACACGATGACCATTCACCTTAAAGTTTAGACCATCAGGTTGAGATAACTCAATGGTTCCGTATGGAAAAACTTTGGTGATGGTGAAAGGTCCTGACCAACGAGTTTTAAGCTTTCATGAGAATATCTTTAGACGAGAGTTGAAGAGTAAAACTCGATCACCAACATTGAAAATGCGGTTTTTGATCTTTGAGTCGTGAAGCTTCTTCGTCCTCTCTTTATAAATCAAAGAATTCTCATAAGCTTGATCACGAAGCTCATTAAGTTCATTGTTGAAGCTATCCTTGATCACCTGCGGTATTGAAGATCGAAATTAGCATGTTTCAAAGCCAATAGGCTTTTAGCTCTAATTCGATTGTAAATGAAGACTCTCCGTAGCACTATTTTATAAGCTAACAACAAATCGGTGTCTTAAAAGCGTAACGGAAGAACCCAATCAACGTCAATCTAGTTTGTCGACTACGAGGCATGGTTATACTCGGGAACCGTCCCTTTCTAGAATAGTTTCAACCGCGATTGACACATTCACGATGACCGCCATTCTTTGATGGTGATAAGCGGATGACCCAAGACATGAGTGACCCCAATGCTTAGACATTACTTTAGCAAATTAAACATTACAAAAAGGTCCCACGATCCTTATAATGGGGCTCTATGGTTTCACGAATCGGGGCTAAAAGAGATTTCAAAAACTTAACTACAACTCGAACCATGCATTTGTGGGAGCGAGCCTTAGCTTCCACGCCACCTTCAAAGATAATCAACAGGCTACGAGGATGTATTTATTCCCATGTGAAACAAAAATGGTTCCCATAAAATTGATTAAAATACCCCACACATCGAAATTTCCACAAACTTGAATACGTTTTGAGGCATCTCATCTGTTGTGAAATTTTAACCTTGTCTTTGACACGTTTCCACAAGATTTGATCATATATGGCATCCTCGATATATGGTCGGCCAAAAGAAACCGGCATCAATTCTTTGAGCGGTGAGATTGGCACTATGATGGCCCTCGGTGGGTCCTTCATGACAAGCTTTGAGGATATCATTAGCTTCTTCTTCCTTTTGCGCATGGCAACCACAAACCTTTGAATGATTTGATCCGCACTAATAACGAAAAAGATAGGATCGACCCAGAAATAATGTTTCACATCCCTTGAAAAATTTCTTCTTTTTTTGTTGAGGATTTCATTCCTTTGATGATAAAATTTCCCCCGCATGGAAATTTGCAAAGTCCGCAAACCATGGGGTACTTCCACTAGATATTACACCAAGAGTCTCTAAAGGAAAATTTTTCATTATTCATTATTTCTAACAAACCCCTTAATGAGGATTCTCAAGAGTCTAAAAATGACAGCTCCGAAGGTTCTCACTACCTTTTTTTATCACAGATGTGATATCAAATTGCTTGTATGAGTAGAACCCACCGGAGCAACCTCGGCTTGGCATCTGTTTTATATTCAAAAAAGGTACTTTAAAAGAAGCCAAGTGATATCCGTATACACTCTTTTTAGATAAGACAAGATATGGTCAAAACTTTTCAAAAAGCATAACACTACCTAACGCAAGCATTTTCCTGTTCTGTGGTAGTGTAAAGATTTTGAGCATTCGTCATTGTCTTACAAGTATAATGTATAGCTGTAAGTGCTTTCAAACTTTCTTGTCCCCAAAACCGCCACCAAATCCAATCGCGAAATCACTTGCATCACACATAAAGTTCAAAAGGTAGGTTCCAAATCTATGTTAACATAATATCGGAAGCTCTTCGGAACTTCTTTTAAGAGTCTTAGAAATTGCATCAATACAATCCTTAGAAAACACAAATGTGTTTCCGCCAGTTTTCCCTTCTTAAGAAGGTGAGTCATGAGGTGGTCTAGCAGAATTGTTGTGGAAAAGGACTTTTGTAGTGTTAGGGAGAAAACTCGCGGGGTGAAACAGGGGGTTGGGAAACCCACAAGGTGTGGGAGCGGCGGTGAAGGGGGGGGGGGGGGGATAGGGTAACGTCGTCGGAGGAGCGTTGGGACGGGTTTGGAAAACTAGATGGGGTTATTTGCGCCGATGGGGTAGTACTGAAGCTGTAGTTCGTGGGTGAACTGAAAATTTACGAAGAGCTCGGGAAGCGTTATATATACATTGCGAAAGCTGCTGTTCTAGACTACGATGACGTCTAAAGCCTTTCGATAGTTATCGCCTACTCTCGCATCTTTACTCATGTCAACCTATCATCTGTAAAAAGACGTGAATCAAGGCTCGTTTCCATAGCGCATCATGTGAGAGTTGATGATCTCCATCGTGATCCAAGATCTAATTGCACACAAATCTAGAGATCTCATTGACTTCGATTGGACCTCATCTGCATGCGTACATACATAGGAGGTCTACTAACATTCTAAGAGTCTACCAGTCAATCATTGAAACGAGTTTATCTTCTAACTCTCGTCCACCTTAAGATAGCCTTATCATAACTCTTTCATTAGTATACTTACATGTGTGTGTGAGTGTCTATGTAAGTATATATTGAAAAGTATACAGGAATACGTGAGCATTCTCGTCCTATGGCTGCGACTGAGAGGAGCGCGTCGGCGGCGGTGGCGGGTGTGAGCGAGAGAGCAGGGTGTTATGGGATCTGTGTGCGGCGGCTGGAGCTTTTTTCTGTTTTGTATTTTTGCGTGTGAGGTGGGGACACGTGGGGGGGGGGGTTGTGTGTGAGGGGGGGAGAGGAGAGGGGGGTGTTTTGGAGAGGCTGAGGTGACGAGTGGGTGATGGGGATAGGTTGTATGTGGGTAGCAGAGGAGATTAATGATGTGGGGCGGGGGGGAGGGCGGGGGGGAGAGGGTGTGGGGGGTGTTGTGATGAGAGGGGGGTGGGGGAATTTTGAAGAGACGAGGGAAGTCACACACATTAGATGGGAGAGGCGGAGAGAAGGAGGTATTCTCTAGTATTTGAGAGATTAGAGACAAGTATGATCATGAGGACATGTATGAGTGGTACATGATTATAGTTATGGTGTGGGTCGAAGGAGAGGGAGAGTGTGGGTGGTGGATATTTGTAAATGTTTTGCGCACGTGAGTGAGAGTTAGATGATTTAGATGGGAAGAGTTTAGGAGTTATGTGATGAATGTTTTTGATGTGATTTGTAGTAATTGCGTGAGGTGTGAAAGTTTGGAATTGGTTAGGGGAGCACTAGAGTGGTATTGCGTAAGAAGATCTTATCGTGTTGGATCTTACATGGTGTGGGAGGATGAAGTGGGTGGTGTGATTTGTATTGGTTGTGGTGATAGGATGTGACAGGTTGATTCATAGGATATTGTTTCAAAGATTTATTTGATGCTGACTCTTATGTAATAAGATAATGATGGTGACGCGTGGTGATGTAATTTAGGAGGTTTTGGAAGTATGTGAGGATGGTTCTTGTAGATTTTCAGTGGTAGTCAAGAGGGTAGTAGAGTTTGGGTGGGGGGGATTGTAAGAGAGGAGAGAATGTAAAAATGTGATTAAACAAGAATGGTTTATGAAGAACTGTTCAGGGATCATAGTGAGGGGTGTGGGTTTTGTATTGTTACAATTAAGTTTTGGGAACAAATTGGATCTGATGGAGTGATCTTATGTGGAATTATTTTTGAGTGGGAGATGCATTCATATGTGGGTTTTACTATTTGGAGGGGAGGTGATTAGGAGAGAGTTTCAATGACGATTAGATTAGATATGTGAAAAGTTATATGGTTATGGTGGGCGTCAGAGTATAGATCGTATCTGTATAAGTGACTTTGTGGTAATCTAGTATTGTTGAACGGTAGGTTGCTGTTCAGATAGATTGAGAGGACATGGGTTTAGCAAGGTGGAGATGAAGGGTGGAGGCGAGTAGAGTAGGGACATGACAGAAGTACAAGGTGATTATAGCAGCGGTGGGTGTGGAAGGGAGAGAGTCAGTGGAGGGGTGCGAGGTAATGATTGTGATGTGAAATGTAGTGTGTCAGGATGTTGAGAGAGACGGTAGATAGACGGGCACATGGAGTATAGTAGTGGTAGTGATCACAATAGGACATAGATTGTGAGAAGAATGGTTTGATGGTATAGTGTATGGTTGCGAGTGACAGAAGATTTTTAAGGATGGTGGCATGATGAAGGGGGAGTGTTTGCAGGACGCACAATGGGACGGTGCGGGAGTTATTGGAGTGGGGATGTAGGAGAGTGGTGTCATATAGTGGGCAGTTGTGTAAGAGGGCGTGGGGGGGTTGAGATAGTGGTGAGGGAAGAGTTGTATGGAGATAGATAGTATTGAAAGGTGTGTTATTGTAGTATCATTGGGCTGTGTAGTCACATTTGTGAGTAATTAAAGGGGGGGGGGAGGGTGAGGATGGGTGGATTGGTGAGGTGGTGGTGTTGGGTGACACTGTGGAGAGGTGATGGCATGAAGATGTATGTAGTGTTGAGAGTGGTATGATATAGTTTTGGTTATTATGATGAAGGTGTATGGAGTGACTGGTTTGATAGAAAGTGGAGGGGTAAGGAGGAGCAGCATGTGGTATGTATTAGGTGTGATAGTCTAGAGGTAGAGGTGTTTTGTGAGAAATTGGTTTGGTATATGTGTGGTGGCGGAGTTTATGCGTACATTATGATGCATATTTGATGGATGACATTGGGGTTCTGACGGGAAATAGAGTGTGATGTCGACACTTAATACTGCACACAATGATTGGAGTTGGACAGACATGGTGGTAACAAGTTGGGACGACTGGGGAGATCTTTAGCAAGAAGATGTTGATAGGTGTTTGTATGGGGAATGAGTTTAGTGCCAAGTTGAAGAGAGGAGGAACTATACTTAGGTGAGAGGTTATAGGTGTGGTCTATAGTATAGGGGGACATGAGTTAAGAGTGGGATGGGTTTGAATGCGAGAGAAGAATTATTGGCAAATTGTGAGGTTTATTAAATGGAAAGTTTGGGATGTGTGATCTGTGTCTCTATTGCGGTGAGAATTAAGGGGGTATTTAGGTGGGTTGTATGAGGGAAGGTTCATTTGAGAGGATATTATGTATAGGTAGTCTATATCTCTATGGGTATTTCTCTTGTGTATGGCAATGTGTATTCTATCTATATAGGCACACATTTTAGTGGTGATTCTATAGAGGATGAGGATGAGAGAGAGAGAGAGAGGAGATTGAAAGTTGGATAGAGGTTTGATGTTTATTTTTTTTTGATGAGAGGGGGGTGATGTTGAGGTTGATAGTTATTGGTGTGGTGTGGTGGTGTTGGTTTAGTGGGAAGAGTGTTATTATAATAGAGTGGTGGTGAGGAGGGATATAGATAAGTAGTATGTGGGGGTTTGGGTATGTTCTCTTTTGGTAAAGTTTATGGGTGTATTTGTGGTGTGGGTCTCTTGACATCTGGGGGGTCTATATTGGGTGATTGGGTTTGTTCTCTTATGGGTGGGGTATAGTTATTATAGACGGCTTGTTGAGTCTTCATCGTGTTTTTTGAATTTCATCTTAACTCACCTTTCAACGAATCGATTTGATTTTTGCATGTTTTCTCCCAGTTATGTGATCATTATTTCTCTTATAACTTGAAAACTTATTTGAAAACTCTTGTTGAACATGATTATTAGGCACTTGAAAAGGTTGGTTTTGAAATCCTTAATTTTGAAAATTTTGGAACAATGATATTTTGTATGCTTTTGAAGAAACAATGATTACGCATGAAATTATTTCCCATGACCTTGGAAGTTTGATTAACCTATTTTGACCATTGTTTTGCACCGGAGCAAAACCAGGTGGTGCCATTTGGTTACTAACACGGTTCGAAGGGTTAACTTGATTGTAAGAATCCGTTGCCGCAAAAACACTAGCTTGATTGTTATCGGTATTAGGACAATTGTACCAAGCATGAGGCCCACTACAAGTAACACAAATTTCCTCAACCGCTTTAACCGGAGCGGGAGTGACAACTTTTTTAGAAAGTTGATCCGCAAGCTTATCAATTCTTTCATCCGTCTTACTAACACTTTTCCTAGAAGTCGTATTCATCCTAGAAACATTCAATTTATTACGTGAATAACGAACTTTTGATTTGTTTTCAATTATGTTCAAAGCCTCTCTAGTCGTCGTACTCAAAAGATTTCCACCCGCCTCGGCATTTAAGGAGTCTTGATCATTCTCGTTTAAACCATTATAGAAGGTATCAACTTGAGTTAACTAGGTAAATCCGTGGTGAAGACAAGCTCTAAGCATTTCCTTAAATCGTTCCCATGCTTCACTAAAAGTTTCCTCGAATTTTTGTGTAAAATGAGAAATTTCATTCTTTAAGTGAGTGGTTTTTAAAGGAGGGAAAAATTGATTCACGAATTTGGTTATGAGATCCTCCCAAGTCAACATCGAATTAGGTGGTTTTTTTCTCGTACCAAACTTTAGCGGCCCCCTCGAGTGAGTATGGAAACATCATAAGCTTAATAATATCATTCGGTACATCTCTAAATCGTAAAGTCGAGGTAATCTTTTTGAAACTATTAATATGAGCATGGGGATTTTCCCTCTCATAACTGTGAAACGAGTTAGCTTGAACTAGTTGTAACAAATTCGTCTTAATTTCAAAATGATCCGCATTAATTTTCGGTAAAACGATAGCTTCTCCATACCCTTCCTTGGGTGCACAGAGTAGCTCTTCCATTGTACGTTCCGCCATTGGTGCAACTTTAACGATAGTACGAAGCTCGGGTTCGACTATGTTTGGAGCACGTCCTCTATTTCGACGTCCGGAAAAAATATGTTACGTTCGAATTATTTGGAAAAATTAAGAATGTTGCTCTAGTGCGCATGCACTAAACAAACAGAAAATTATAAAAGAAAATAAAAGTAATTGTTTTTTTACGAATAATCAACAAAACTTAGGGTAACACTCTTAAGTAAAAAAAAAATAAACAGAATAAAATATTTAAACAAAATGAGGATTGCGTCCGTATTATTCCGTAAGAGGACGGGGGGGGAGGGGCATAATGAGGGGAAAAGAGGGGCGAGGATAGAGGGGAGAATGCTGGTTGTTGGGTTGGGCTGAGTAAACGGGGAAGCAAGGGGGAGTGGTAGGGGATAGATGTCCGGGACGGCGTTACAAGTAGGTAGGAGGAGTTTGAATATAAGTTGTATATTAACCACCTAATGGACCAACATAAAAATTTCTCTAATTCCCGAAATCACAAGCAACATGGCACAGAAATAGAGCTAGGAGAGCGCAAGGCTATTTTTTGTGTACTTCGTATCTTATTTATTAAACTTCTACTTAAACTAAAAAAAAAGAATTTTTTATTTATTTACTTTTTATATTTTTTATTTTTTTGAATTTTTATGATTTTCTCAAAACGTTAACTTTGAAGACGAAATGTCTCCAAATCACGATCGACCAAATGCAAACGAAAGAATCTTAATCACAAGTCCCAGGCAGCGCTCCGGAAAATTTTATGTTCACATTATAAGGATACCGCGAAATAATATCCGCAATGTGATATAAATGGTATCAAAGCACTAACCCTTGAGGATAAAGGTAGTAGGGGGAAACATGGAACAGACAAGAAATACTACACGTTAAGCTAGAAAAAAAACTCGTTCGGCTCCAAGAGATTATACTCGTTCGGCTCTTTCAAGCTTTTCACTCGTTCGGCTCTCGTAGAATGTTACTCGTTCGGTTCTTCTTGAAGTCACTCGATCGGTTCTATGAAACACTTGGACTTGTTCGGTTCTTTTTGAAGTCACTCGTTCGGTTCTTTTTGAAGTCACTCGTTCGGTCCTCTTTGAAATATTGCTCGTTCGGTGCAACTTAAAAAGTTACTCGTTCGGACGTTTTTAGAATGTTGCTCGTTCGGTGCTTTCACAACGTAACTCGTTCAGCTCACACTATATATCAACTAGTTCGGTTGAGCTTTGTAATGTTACTCGTTGGACTCGCTCGGTGCTCAAGTTTTCGACTAGTATCACCAAAAATAACCTAATCATAAGCCGAGAGATAATAAGTTCGAATAAGGCGTTTCCAACACAAAATAAGCCACGAAAAAGAAACGTATGAAACTGGTTATGGTTTTATAAAGAAACGTATGAAAGAAGTGCTACATTCTGTTTGTAAAAAATAATAGAGATTAAGTCACGAAAATGGTAACAAAAACAGTAGAAAAAAAAACAAGGCACGTGATACCAAATAAGTAATAAAACGTGAGAATAATCCCAAAAATAATCGTCTATACTCCGAATCAATACGCTTTAAATCACCACAACTAGACCACTAAACCCACCCGAGGCGAGTGTAAATAAATAAATGTAAAGCCATATTATTAGAGTTTTAGGTGAAAAGAGATGGGAAGAGTGTGTGTGCTAGAGAGAAAAACACACACACATACACACTTTTACAAATGTGAGCTTCACCCCTCCATAGAAGTATGGAGGGGGTATTTATAGTCCTAGTGACATACAACTATCATACTTAGTCATTATTAGTCCCTATATGTCACACTATAAATGAACTAATGTAATTCCGGATATGTCACTATATTTTAAGGCTAACAATCTTCCCTCAATATGTGGACACATACGGAATTACTTACAATATTCCTATCAGGTACAAATACAACAAAAATAAAGTCTTCCAAAGCACTTCCAAAGCTGAAGATGTCTTCTGAGTTCTCCTTGTCTTGAAACTTGTACTCCAGCTTGGATCTTCATTGTCTTTACTTGTACAGGAACCATTGTAGTATGCATGAACTGGATTAACTTCCCCCCAATCCATGCAGCATGTCTTGAAAAGCTTTCTTCATAGACTCCTTTTTGGCGAAGTTTCTGAATCAGCTTCCCCCCAAACCAACATCCCTATCTTAAGCAGATTCTGGAAACTTTAAAGTAGCTTGAACAATCTTCTACTTGTCATAGCACGTGCCACGGAATTTTTGTAGAAGTTCAAAAAAAAAAAAAACCAAAAACACCAACCGACCATGCTTCTTGCATTAAGGCTGGTGAATATTCGTTCGGGGTGCAATGCGAGAATCAGCACCAATTCTTCTCACGTATGCAGAATACTTCATAAACCATACTAAGTAAAGTAGTCTACACTACTTCCCCCTGGAAGTTGACATGGTAACATCAAAGTCAACTAAGTCCCGGATGTACACATTTTCCCCCATAATGGTTGCGAACTCTCGGAAGCATCATTGTCATGTACGTCCATATACTCGAGAAGTTCTTGTCTTAAGCAAAAATCTTGAGATCCAAACAAAGCATTACTGTCTTGTCTTCAGAAATCGTAGAGGAGATGAAGCAAGAATCAAGAAAACTTGGTATAATCAAGGTCTTGTATATGAATGTCGTTGAAGAACCTTGAGAATTTGGCTTAGACTGTGAAGTACCTTTGTCTTGAAATGCAGTGAGAATTGCTGATTACATCTCAACCATTAAACTCTTTGGCTAACTTTACCAACCTCGAATTCTGTCGGCTATTGTTGTGATCACTTGTGAAGTAAACCCGATATACCAAACTTGAAAAAGAAGTGAAATCCCCCAAATTTGTTACTTAAGCTTGCACTGTTGTGATTGAAGAACGGTGCAAGATTAAATCTATACGTACTCTATACCCTACCGCATAAGTATAAGAAGTACAACACCTCTTGAAATTATCCACATCGACTTCTGCGTGTGACACTGAGTACTACAACGTAACTCCTTTAAGTGATAGTTATCCAGGTCTGCATCCAACCACCCCTGACTACTGGTAACTAGATAATTTAAGTCTTAATCATCTGCTGTATACGTTCAAGCAAGTCATCAATCGATAAAAAAATAAAAGAAAGTCTCGATGATGAACTAAGTAGACGCCTTCGTGAAATCTAACATTAATCTTAAATAAGGGATACAAAATCAACTCCGTGATCACATGTCATCGTAATCTGAATCTCTAGCCGTTCGTCATTTATCGAATCTCTTCAGGATCTTTTTAGCGTTATGTATCATGTTTGTTGTTGTTGTTGTTGTTCAAGAATGTTATTGAGCTAGGATAAATATTGTTTTTGAATGTCGTTAATGAACAAATATTGTCTAGTCAACCTTGTCATGATATCTTTTATTCTCGTCTTAATCTGTGTAACACCAGGCGGCTCAATATCCAAACCATTAACACATTGTGGTCCACACCAAAAGATTAGATCCGACCTGTTAGAAAAACCATACAGCCTTAGCCTAACATATCTTGAACACATCCCATCTTGATTGTTACTGAAAGATCCAACAATTCTGCCATTTCCGACCCACATCCAAAAACATTATAACCCAAATCCAATACAATCGTTCGGCCTATTTGTTTCAAAGTTATAATAGGCCCAAACTTTTGTTAACACAACCCAAGACTGTGCGTGTCCATTTACTCGTTCAATAAGACAAGTGAGATATAAAACAGATTTAACCCTAATCTTTCTCACATCCTTTACCCTAATCACATATAACAAAAAAACGCAGTCAACAAACTTCTCTCCATCATTTTTACTTTGCAGAGATCTCCCACAAATCCAAATCTCCATTGCAACTCTAAGACATCATATCACTCTTCTTCCATCACAAAACAACTTCTATCTCTTTCTCATCATATTACACAAAACCCGACAGTAAGAAAAGGTATTTCTAGAGTATCTCGAATCCAATTAAAGATAAATTTCCTTGGATTCTTTCGCTGCTGTGATAACCCACGAAGATTTCCCAATGATTTTTTTTTTCTTCAAGATCTTGTTCAAACAAGGTCTCAGGTAGGTTATTGGTTTGGTTATGTGTCAATCGATACAAAGAATAGTTTATGACATATTTGTTATAAAACTATCTTTAAGATCGAATATTAAACGGGGTTAAAACCCTTACACAGATCGATGATGATTGTTTCTTTTGTGGGTTCGATCTATAAGGTCATGGCATAAATAAATCCCATAAAAAATGAATCTGAGATCCTTTTGTAAGTTATGATGCAATGTTTTTAGGAGTTATGAGATGGTTGAAGATGATGTTATAGGTTTAGTTTATGAATTTGTTGGTTGATTGTGACGATGGGTTTTTATAGGATGAGTTGGATTGTTGGATTTGATGTTGTTAATTGTCGTTGTCTGATGTGGTTAATGTTATTGATGTTGGCTGTTGTTTTAATGAAGTGGTTTGATGTTGTTGGTTGTTTTGTGTTATTAGACTGTTTTGTTATGGCTTACTTTCTTGAGTGTGTTCGGACTTGACTCAATGAGTTTTGACCGTTTTAACTTGGAAAACCGATTGACTCGGTTTTTGGTTCTTGGGTTTATAACAACGCAAGATGTCCAGGCAAAACGCAATCAAGGCTAGATTTGGGCACTTTTGCCTAGTCCCAAAACGCAATGAGGGCTTCATTGAACCGTACACCAAATCAAAATGGCCAAACCAGTGACCATTCCAAAACGCAATTGACCTTGTCAAAACGCAATGTCATGAGAGCCAAAACGCAATCTGTACTTTTGTACTTTTTGTACTTTTGTCTTTTTCTTCAAAACGCAACCAGGAACATAAGAATAAACCTAGATATGTTCTTGTCTTTTAAGCATAAAACTTGGCAAATTTATGACAGAAACAACAGATCCAATCGAGAAGTATCATCAACAACTATAACACCATTTCCATGACTTTCATAAGAAAAGAAAGACACGATGAATAGTAATCGTGTGAACAGTACATGAACAGTACCAGGATATGAACAGTAACAGTAACAACAAACAAATGATAGTCACTGAGTCTACCCCTTGCGCCTAGATCCAATTGTAGATTGTAAATGACATACAAGAACAAGGATTAAAACAGATCTGGAGGTTGTGTAAAGTGAAAAAAATGTAAAGCCATATTATTTGAGTTTAAGGTGAAAAGAGATGGAAAGAGTGTATGTGTTGAGAGAAAACACACACACTTACACACTTACAAATGTGAGCTTCACCCCTTCATGAAGTATTGAAGGGGTATTATATAGTCCTAGTGACAACAACTATCGGTAAGCTTGTCATTATTAGTCCCTATGTGTCACGCTATAAATAAACTAATGTAATTCCGTGTTTGTCACCATATTTTAAGGCTAACATGATTGGACCGGAGTTGGTTCAAAAGACGACTGACAAGGTAGTTTTGATAAAAGAAAAGATCAAAGAGACGAGGGATCGTAAAAAAAAGAGCTATGCTGATAACAGGCGTAAGCCACTAGAGCTCGAGGTTGGGTACATAAGGTTACTAGTAGACCTTAAGGCACCCTTAAATGTTCTCTTGCGGTTTGGTTAATGTTATATTTTGAATAAACTCAAAGTCAATCCGATTCTTTAAAAACGTTGAGCTTTGTAACAACTCATAACTTAGTTCCAAGACAGTTCTTGTTTGATGAATTGTGGGGTTAGGATATGAATGACGTTGTTACACAACTTAAGATTTTTGATGAGTTTCCTCGAAGACGGTCGATGTTTATGTAGTTGGATGCTTATTTTTGCTTAGAGTTGTCATGCTGCTATTTGTACCCTTGTATGGCCAAGCGAAGTTGTAAGCAGTGGGTTTTCGATCGTGAAAGTTAGATGAGATTCAAAGCATGGCCCTAAGTTTATGTGGGAACGTGAGGACCATATGAAAGATAAGTATGCCTGATTGTTTGTTAATAATTCTAGTGAATCTAGTAGTTAAATCTCGAAACGAGATTTCCTAAAGGAGGGGATAATGTGACAACCGTGTCTTGGGCCGGTTAGTCAAACCAATAGTATTGACCTAAGTATATTATTATGTGTTATAAATATGTTTTATGTGATCTTATGTGAGTTTGGTTATCAATCTATAAGCGTGATCGTCTCATTTTGATTGAAGATTATGGTTGTTATGGGCATTTCATTTTGTTCACATTTTGGTGACAAAGAAAATGATGGTATAATTATATGGGTGTATGTATTTTATGTGTACATAATATGTATTTACGTATTTAAATAATAGGAATTAGTGATAATAGAAAAGAATGGCCGTATATCATTGCAATGCACGTCAAATATAGGATGATTTTGTGCTAAGCGTTTATGGGAAATGTATTATGATGGAATTAAGTTAAGTGAGTAAAATATGGAAGTTTGTAGTAAAAACTTTCTAAATATAGGAAGTGAATTGTGAAATGAAAAGTTATTTTTAGAAAGCTAGTAAGTTGCGTTTATGTAAACAGGTTTACCTAAATTAGCTTAGGTTTTTATGAAAACTTAAAGTAATGAAGTTAATTAGTTAATAAATAAATAAATAAATAAAATAAAAAAATATATAATTAAAGGGGTGTTCGGCCGGTTAGGATAAAAAAAGGGAAACAGTTTTAATTTCAAATAGGATTCTATTAGTATAAATATAAATCTAATAAAACCCTAAATCACTTTTTCTCTCCCATTTTCCCTTTGATCGGCCGAACCAAGCAAGAAGAAAAAAATGATTTTTTTAATCAAGATCAAGTTGGTGATTAGTGTTTCAAGATTTAATGTTTAGGTATGTTTAATTAAGTTTTTGTTTAATCTTTCTTTAAATCATGTAACAATAAATATGATGGATCATCAGGGTTTAAATAAAATACAGATTATATATGAACTTTAATGATGATATAATGATTAGGGTTAGTTTAGGGTTATGATCATGCTTGTTGTATGATAGGGTTGCATTAGATCATGATTTAGAGTTGAGCAGATTTTAGGTCTGTGTTCAACTGATAATATCTTGATGATAGAAACGTGTTTTGATATGATTCAAAAGCCTAAATTGTAGCTCAAAGAGTCTATTTTTCAAAAAGTTCAGCCTCGAATTATTTTGAGTTCTGGAAGTTGGTCAAATCTTGGTTACAAGAAAAGTTGTCAAAACAGTAAATACGGGTCAGAATTAGGTCATGTTTAGGAGGGTAAAACCCTAACTTAAAAGTGGAATTAAGGATAGCCAATCTACAGTGATTAGGTTCAATATGTATATAAAGAAACCCTAGAAGGATAGCTTCTGATTGTGTGTCTAAGTAGGGTAATTAGGGCCATACATTTTAGTGTGCAATCAGATCCGAATTGGGACAGTTTTAAAGTTGGATTTTATTTGGGATAGTTGCACATGTAATGAGCATTTAGGAATCCCAAGGTAGTTAGTAAACTCATAAATGAACTTAGGTGATTTTTGGTATAATTTATGGAGGTCAGCAAGTAAGGTTTTTAAGTTACTAAAGATACACTAAAATTCTGCATTTTGGAATAAATTGTAGTTAACTAGTGTAATGTGTAAATGAGGTGGTTAAGGTTGGGCATGGTGTCGGAGTGACCCATGATGGTTAATCAAACCCTTATACATCCATCATATGTGTGTTACATGGACTAGAGCTTTTAGCTTGGTCGCGTGTGACTGTGTTTATTTATTTGTATAGTTGCGTGATAAGAATTGAAAGCTTTGTTTTGAGCATTCAGGTGAGTTACATAGTCCCACTTTTTATTACGTTTTAAACTTAGGATGGAAATGATGCAAGTGTTGAAATGAGTTTTAAATTGCTGTGATTATGTATTTGTGTAGATGCGTGGACTATTATGCAACTGATATGTGTTATTTGCTACATGTTATGTGACGTGATATTGATGTGTGAACTAAGTCAGGAGGGTGACTTGCGGGTATCCATGTCCTATTTAGTGGAAGGAATTTTTGCCTAGTCATGAGGATTACTTACGGGTATCCATGTCCTAAGCTAGAGGGAAAGGAATTGTTGCCTAATCAGTATTGATCCAAGAGCGATTGAGGTCGTTGCTTGTGTGTGAATGAATTTATTGGATTGAATTGCATGTTATCTTGTATGTTAGTTAGCATAATTGTCATGCAAAAGTATTGTTTTTATAATCACAGTAATTGGATAAATTGTTTTGGAATGTGAATATGTGTGTCTGAAAACCTATGTTTCTCACCAACCATTGTGTTGACGTATAAGCATCATTTTCAGGTATTCAGCAGGATGAGATTAAAGTTAGGAAAAGTGGCTAGTAATGACTCGTAGGTAGCTGGCGAAGTTTAGGTTATCTAGATTTCATTATTTGTTTTGGATGATGAATGTTAATTGTTTTGCTTTGTTAGGATGTATGAATGTTTGCATGTCATGACGTTGACCATAAACTGCCTATTTCATTGTCAGAGCTTTTGATTTTGTTTGATGTGCTTGGGGTATTTTCATGGACACTGCGGTGTCTATACCTTTTATTTTATGCATGTTTTAGTTTCTTTATATAGACGCTAATGTGTTGTGATGATTCCCTTTCTCGTCGCGCCTCGCGTTTCCGCCTTGGCGGGGTGTGACAGATTGGTATCAGAGCCAATGGTTTAGAGGAAGTTATGTGGTTCGTGCCTAGGACTATAATAAGGGGTCTTCATGTAGATGCATTTAGGGCTTAAGTGTTTGATGTTTATAACTGCTATGCTTTCCCTTCTATTTTTGCTTAGCTTATATAATCTCGTATTTGCTATGATAGTCATTTTAGTTATTTGCCTACCTCATTATCTAATATGATATGTATTACTTTCTTAGTAACTTTTAGCTATGTGTTCCCCCATCCGTTAGAAGTCTCTTTGGGGTATCGTTTTTCCCAACTAGGACTTAAGCTTTATAAGGGCTCTTGTGGAAACGAAGGAGATATGTAGAGTGATCATTTGTCGGATGCGTATAATAGGTGGGAACCGCGGAAGTCGGGTGATTCTTGTGGAGGAAAATCAAAACTCAAGCGGAGGCCTACTAATAAGTTTATCCACCATCTTTTACTCGTCATGTTGTTATTGATATTTATTTCGGATATTGTGTTTATTTTGGGAATTGTTGCTAGACTTTCGGTTCCTTTATGTCGTCTTTGATTTTATTTGATATAAGTAGGTAGTTATTTGATGGTGATCCTTTATGTGTTTAGTTGGAGTGGTTTTAAGATGTTCAATTTGTTAATGTGTGCTTATATTTGAATTATGATTGAAATGGGTAATCTTGGAAGTATGTACAGTGTGAAAAGGAAGGCACTTATAATTTATGGCTGGCCAACATAATCTATAAAGGCATCACAACACGTATAGACTGTGACATGATTGCTTTTATTGTGTTTGGTTGTAAGGTGTTGTGTATTATTGGTTTTTCTTTTGTTTGTATATGTGTAATTCATGTAAGGATCGGTGGTCATGGTAGAGAAATTATTCTCTTACCCTAAATTAGAGGATATGTTAAATTAGTTGTTGTATAGATAGTTAATTCTGTCTATTTCTTTAGTAATTGCGGATACCTAGTATTATTATTATTATTATTATTATTATTATTATTGTGGTTTCTCATTGCTCGATTGTTTGTTCGGATCTGCTCTTTCAGATATAGGTGTGGTATGTGCTTAAATACACATACCTTTTACCTTTAAAAACGAGCTAAAATAACCAAAAACGGACTTAAAATGCCAAATATATGCTTGTTTTGCTAATTGTATTGTGCAGGAACGGATAACCAAGAAAAGGACGAAAAACAAAGACAAAACGACAAAACTGGACTCGGAATGGAAAAGACTGTGAAAGACAAAGCCAAATCAAAGCCGGAAAGTCAATCCAGTCAAAAAGTCAACAGGAAAGTCAACTGGTCAAAGTCAAAGTCAACCCAAGTCAACCCCGGGGCCAAAGTCAAAGAAATATAAGTTTAGGGGCTGAAATTGCCAAACCCTAAACTTATTTATAAAGAAGAAAAGAGGAAAAGAGAAGACAAGGGCTTATTTTGCAATTTGTTCAAAGTAACAAGTAGGGGGGCAAAACTGCCAACCCCCCTAACTTGTACACCACAAGGACGAAATTTGCAAACTGCTTATAACTCCTTGGGGACTTGTTTTGCCAAGTCCCCAAAAAGGTTATAACCACAAGGACCAGCTGTGTAATAAACCAATAAACCTTGGAGGGCCATTTGTGCCAACTCCTTAAAACTCTACCACTCTGTAACAGCCTCAACTTCTTTTCCGCCCCATTTTTCCTCTCAACACAACTCACGGGTTGTTTACCTCCTTTGACCCTGGTAAACCCACATTCCCACCTACTGATACCCACCTTCCCCCTCCTCCACTACCTTTCCCAGCCATAAAGTTGCCAACTTGGCAATCCCACATCCCCCAAGACCCAATTCGATGGCTTAGATTGATTTTCAAGATTGAAGGGCCAAGATTGAAGGCTTTAAACCTCTCACACAACAAGCACACCTGTGTTTGTGTGTCTACAAACAAGCACAACAAGAAAAGAAAGAAAGAGAAGGCCTAGTGTAGATTTTCGGCTATAAATAAGCCTTGTAAGCCATTGTGGCAAATATTCAGTTTTGTATCAAGTTACATTCAAGTTTTATTAAGTTTTTATTGTAGTTTTAAGTGTTTTTATGTTAATGTCCTTTATGGCATCTCTGTTATTTTCAGTTTAATGAAAGATTTAAGCCATTTTTATCCAATGCTCTCAATAAGCTAATTTGAGCTTATTTCTTGTTAATAAGCTCAAATTTCAGTTTGAGTTCCTATTAAAAAGCTTCAAATACTGTTCCATGTGATTTGAATCATAGATGTTCATTTGGATTTTGATTTTGGAAGCTATTGGTAGAATAATAGCTATAAAGCCCTTATTGAGCTATTGCTCAGGATTAGAGGGCTTAAGGAGCCACTAGGGACAGGTTTTAGGTAACTCACTCAGAATAGAGTGACCTTGGTTCGAAAACTTCAAAATCCAAGGTTCTACAATCTCTAAATTCTTACTTAGGCTTACTTTTTAGCTTAAACTTTAGCTTATTTGCTTTTAAGTCTTTTGTAAACACATTAGTTTTAAGTTGTTATTTGGACTGTGTAAGTTTTTATTGCATAGGTTAGTGTAACATTAGCTTTTTTCTCAAAAACTGTATAAGTGTAGTTTAAGATAGTAGAGAAAAACTAGCTTATTTTTCTTTAATAAGCTAGGATTTTTAGTTTTAAATAGTTTAATTGGTTTATATAAGTAGGAAGTAGATTAAAGGAGTATTTTAGAGTTTTAGTTTTAAAAACTGGATTCTAAACCATTTTGGTTGAAGTAGTTTTTAGATAAAGAGGTGTTTGGCACAGGGACCAAAAGGGGTGTCAAAAAGGGTTTTGGCATGGGTTATGGTTACTTGGCCAAAATTAAGCACAAGTTTTAAGTCACTCTTAAGCTGTTTTCAAAACATTTTTAGTTGAAAAATTGTTTTCCAAGGTTTTCTAAAACCTTTTTCAAAACTGTAAAAGTTTTTAGAACCCCACAAGTGCTTATTTGATTAAGCACTTGTGGATTGAGTTTAAGCATAAAAAGTGTGTTTTTGATGTGTTTAAAACAAGGTGTTAAAAAGCCTTGTTTCCTTGATTTCATAGTCACATACTCACCAAGCTTTTTGTCACAAGTTTGTAAGAAAAACAAAAGCCCATTTCCAATCAAATATAAGCAATGTAAAAGTGTTTTTCAAAAGCTCAAAAATTGGGCACAAGTCCCTTAGATAGAGTACTCAATTGTATATGATTCTTTTGCTTTTAGGTTATTTGACAGCTTCAAATAAGCTGTCAATTAAGCCCTTTAGTCTTGCTTTAAAGTTACCTGGTGCAATGGGGGAACCTTTGGCTCAATTTTTCTAGCCTTTAAGCCAAATTAAGCCCAAAGTCTTTTGTTATTTTAAGGAGTTATATCAGTCTATTTAGTTCCTTGATTTTTAGCTTTGAAAAGTTATTTGGTGCTTATATTTTCAAGTCCAACATGACCATTGGCTTGTTTTTGAACACCCTTAGGCTGAGGGATAATTGCTTAATTTTTTGATTTTAGCTTATTCTGCTTATTCCATAAAGTCTAACTGTTTCCCAAGAGTTTTTAGTGTTAGGTTAGTAGAGTTTTAGTTTGTCTTACTTTCATACTCTTGCTTAATTGTCCTAGTTTCAAGCATTTAGCCTCTTTAAGCTTATTTAAGCTTTTTTGCAAAATAAGCTTCCCTCATGTTTATTAGGACTTTAGCCTTTAGGTCTTTTAAGCTTATTTAGTTTAGTTTAAGTCTCCTTAGCTTATTTTGCCTTTGTCTTAGCTTACTTCAACTTTAAGTCCAAAAAAGACTTAGCTCTTTTAGCTTGTAAGCTTCTTAAGTTGATGTCAACTTTCTAGCTTATTTTATTAGCTTATTCTTTTGACCAAGAACAAAGTGTTTTTGTTTAATGTTATAGAGATTAAGTCTCCTTAATAAGTTTTGTAGTTTTATGTTTTTGTCTAAAAATCATTTTTTATTAAGCTAAAAAATTAAGCCCATATCGTAGGGTCCTGTTTTGTCACATTTTCATAGTCTAGGGGCACCCTTTTTATAGTAGTGTAAATCCCAAAAATGTTTGCCCGCCTTACCCTTTTAGTTTAGTTCTTTTCCTTTCTACCCTAGAGGTTTTTTTTTAAAAAAAAAGGGGATGTACTTGGTCGGGTGAGCAAGACTCGAACCAGGGGGGACCAAGCAATACATCCCCTTTTCAACTCTCACACCCTCTTACCACTGCGCCCTTGGGTCTTTTTCGTTAAAGACTCAAGGGCAAATCTATTTAAGGTCATTTTGACCTTATAAGCCTATAAGCTGTAAAAGCTTATTCTCGGGCTTATTTGATAAGCTGTGTGGAGTTTGGTATTTTTCGTAGGACCTTGATAGTGTAAAGTATTTTGTGTAAATTTTTCAGAATTTTTTGTAAACGTTTAATATTTTTTATCATTTAATTTAGTTAAAAGTTTATTAAATTCATAATAAATACAAAAATTATCAAAAAAATATTTTGCTTTTTTAGAAAATTTTCTTTTGTCATCTAGGTGTCAGAAAAATATAAAATTTTTCGTAGGGTCATTTTTATAACTTTTCATCGTTTAAAGAACGGGTCCGGGTACGGAATTTTGTTTTGACTCGTTTTTGGGTCAAACGAACTCCGTTTTCGGTCTAGTCTTTTTCATTCTTCGTTATTTGACCCGTAGAGTAGTTTAGAAGTGAAAAATTTTCCGTAGGGTTATTTTTAAAGAATTTAGGTTTTCCCCCTTTTGTACGGGATTCGGGGTTTCGTTTTCTAGTTTAATTTCATAATTTCTAGGTTTTTCTTAAACGTTTTAGTCCGTTATTATCTAATTTGACTTTTTCAACTTCCCAAACTCATTCCTTCCTTCAAACTCAAATCTTCGATCGTATCGATTTACCATTCCAGCCTCGTTGGGGATTTACGACCCGGGAAAGCTCTATACTACTTCTCGGTATCATTGATTGTTGGTTTTTACACTTCTATATATATTTTATATTTTATTATATATTATATATATTTACGGTGTGAATCCGGCACGATCAATTTTTGGCGCCGTTGCCGGGGAGGCTGTGCAACCGTTTATCTTTGCGTTTGACCATCTGTTTTTGAAATTGTGAATATTTTCTTTTATTATAAAAATATAAAAAAGTACAAAAATATTTTTCATTTCTTTTTAGTATAATTATCATTTAAAAAAAAAAAAAAAAAAAACCAAAAAAAAAAAAAAAAAAAAGAAAATCAAAAATATAAAAACATTGTCCATAAAAAAGAAAATAAAATTCACAACTTGGTAAAACACCAAAATATAATATTCTCAACTGAGGTATTATCATAATAAGTTCCGGTGAACTTGTTGGTTCCCAATTCGAACAAAAGATTTAAAAACTTGCCTTTTGTGTCTCTTACGACGTACGGCTCACCTTGGGAAGTTGAACAAACTATAAAGTGGGTATAAGGAGGGTTGTTCCTAGGAACTACGACCCGAAAGGAGAAATAAGCTTCGCGCTATTCCTACTCCTCCCACCTCACCATGTGATTTATCTTTTTGAGAGCTACCTTGGAGTAAGCTGATTATTTGGGTTTAAGTTTATGTCCTATCTCATTGTCTCGTTAAATCAATTGTGAATCAATCTTGAAAAAAACCAAAAAAAATTAGTTTGTAAAATTTTCCTTTTGTACTCCTATTTTGTGCATGCGCACTCGTTCTCAAGCCCGTAGAAAAACGTCGACCAACACAAGTTCGACAACTTCTGTTGAAATCATTAACTTGAGAAACCTGATAATCCTCCTGTTACGATGGCTGATAATCGGACTATGGCGCAATTGCTCGAAGCACCCACGAGGGTTACGATGGATGACGATTAGTTATTCCTGAAAATCACCGCGGAAATAACTTTGAGAACAAGCTCATGAGTCTTCTGAATCTTGTCCAAACAAGCAATTTTTTGGCAATGATAAAGAGGTCCCACATGCTCACATCGTTATTTCAACAAGATCACTTTACAATGAAGATCCGAACGTATCAAATTCGCGATTAACTTATGATTTTCCCGTTTTCTCTCGGAAGGGGCAGCCAGGATTTGAGCTTACGAAAAAGAACCCCCGTTCGGTTCATTGTAACATGGGATGATCTTGTTCGAAATTTATTAACAAATTCTTCCCGCCCTCTAAAACGACAAATCTCAGAAATGAAATCACGAGGATTTCAGCAAAAATTTGATGAGCGTTTTATGGGCTAGGGATCGTTTTCAATGATTCTTTTAAGGGGATGCCCTCATCATGGTTTTAGAATTGCATCAACTCCGGGATCATTTATAATGCCCTAAATTCAAATGATCAAGATTCATTGAACTCTGCTTGCTGGTGGTAATTATTAGACAAAAATGCCTTCGAGAATGTTTAAAAATTATCGAAGAGCAAGTCTAAGGTACGTCAATCAAGAAACAAGTGTGGTAGCTAAAATATGTAAATGCTCTTCCACTCCAAGCAGTACTACATCTGATGTTGCTGAACTAAAGACATGGTTCGGGCATTAATTCAAAGATAGAAAGAACAAACCCCAGCTTCAGCCCCCGTAAATCGGTTTTGAACAAATGTGAGTGTAACTTGTGGGGAGAGGTCATTCTTATCGAAACTGTCCAGCTCACCATAGCCAACATGTATACCATGACAATATCATGAGTATGTGTCCAGGCCGATGCGGACCAATTTAACCAGAGCTCAATTCTGCGTTATCGACCTCCGATGGTCTCAATCAATTCGACTACTGGTTTTCCTCCAGTCAGAATCTCATGCCAAATAATCAAAACAATTTCAATCGAGGAAATAACTTCAATCAAAACAAGAGTGAAACAATTTTAACCAAGGTCAGATTTATCGACCTCCCGGTTCATCAAAACCAGTAGTTAATCACAGTAGCTCATAAAGGACCTGTCCTCAGACACACGGTGTGTCAAAAAAACAGATTTTGAAAGATATGTCAACAGCCATTGATGCAGTGTTGAGAAAAAACATGCGGAAACCAGGTCAAAAACCTGCATTACCAATGGAAAATTGGACTGCATGCTTTCAAATTTCGTTACTGCTTAATACGCTTCCACTTCCGGTTCTGGAACTCTTCTGGTAACATCGTACCAACCCTAAGGAAGATTTAAAAGGTTATCACTACCCGAAGTTGGTGTTCCATCCATAGAGTCCGAAAGCGTTATTAATCATGACATCGATGGAGGAAAAGGACACGATGACTCCTGCTATAATAAACGGAAGCACCGAAGAGTCCAAACTCCTGGTTGTTCAAATTCAAACTCGTAATCCAAATCGAGTCCATGTTACTCCCGTGGTTGCTCCAGTTCCTAAAGCATCAAATTCCATTTCCATCACGATAGAAATGATTGATAGGCGCTAAAGGAAAAAAGCTATACGACCAAATCGAAGAATTTTATGAAATCTTTAGAGATTTATGTTTCGAGATTAGCTTCACGGATGCCTTGATGCTAATGCCTAAATTTGCTTCAATTTAAAAACTATGATTGGTAAGCAAGGAAAAGATTAAGGCGAATTGGCTAGGAATCCTTTGAATGTGAAAATGTTCAGCGGTCATCCTCAACAAGTTATCCAAAAGTAACTTGGAGGACCCTGGCCGATTCTCTATTCCATGGAATTTACGGGGGATTACTTACATGCAACGCATTGGCCGCAGATCTTGGTATGCGAGCTTAATCTCATGGCCTTATTATGTATGGGAAAAGACTATTCTATTTCTGAATTGACCCGACCTGCATGACATTAGAACCTAGCCGATCGTTCAATAACTGAACCAATCCGGTATCGCTGGAAGATGTCTTTATACATGTGGGGAAAATTTTCAATTCCAGCTGACTTCGTAATTGTTGATTTTGAACCAGACCCCCGTAGTCCCCTTAATTGCTCGGGCGATGTTTCTTAAAAAACCAAGTCATGCTTTGATTAGATGTTTATGAAGGCGATGATTACCCTTGTGTTGGCAAGAAGAAAGCAATCACATTCAACTTGGACACAAAATTCAAAATTCACTAGTGATTACAACCATATGACGGTCAACAAAATCGACGTCATCGTATGGCTTGTGATGATGTACTCTCAGAGGTCCTAGGATTTTTCATGTTGTGGTCGAGCGATTGCGAGATTGGTTTCCCTCGACGGCTTTCGAGTCGGTCTGTAGTGACCACCGAGTTCGCGAGATCGAGCGAAGACCGATTAATCGTTCGACCTAGCGAGTGGCAATCCCACTCCATATTTTGAGCCTATTGTTTCCACTGCTTCTCCAAAACTCTCACTTCCTTTCGGAGACAGTGACCTTTCTCTTATTTGACAGAAGCAGATTCGTTTCTTGCTCTAGAAGATGATCCAACTTCATCTGAAGTTGATCCAACTTATCAGGATCCTGAGGGGGACATCCTGATTCTAGAAGCAATTTTGAACAGTGAACCACCACCCCCCCTCCCAAATCATGAACAATATATGCCTGAAGTTAGGAAAAGAGCTCAAAACTCTGTGAAGCTAAACACCGTTGAACCTTCATTGCTGAACCTCCGAGGTTGACTAAAGGAGCTGCCACCTTCTTGAATACGCTTTTTAGAAGGCGACAATATGTTGACTGTCATCATGCTATAAGACTTATCAAGATGAGGATAAAAAGGCAGCACTTCTCAAGGTTCTTAAGTCCCACAAGCGAGCCATCGCTTGGAAACTCTCGATATATAAAGGGTGTTAAGACAGAATTTTGTACTCACAAAATTCTAATGGAAGAGGACTATGAACCATCTGTGCAAAGTCAAGAAGGGGTAAACCCAAAAAATCCCACGATGTTATCCAACAAGGAGTGTTGAAAAACTCCTTGACGACTGGTATTTGATGTACCCCATCTCTGAAAGACCCTTGGGTTTTAGCACTGGTTCACTGTGTACCTATAAAATGAGGGTATGCCTCTAATAAAAAGGAAGAAAATGAGTAATTCTACTCGATTATCAAGGGATGGCGAGTATGTATTGATTACAGAAAAATTAAATGAAGCCACCCGGAAGGGAACCTTTTCATTGCCCTTTCATGGACCAATATGCTCGAATAAGACTGGCAGGAATCGAAATATTACTGTTTCCTCTAGCTCCTGGACCTTATCGGGTACTTCAGATCCTAATTGACCCAAAAGATCAAGAAAAAGACAACATTCACTGCCCATACGGAAACTTTTGATTCTGTCGATTGACTTTGCGCGCTATTCGCAATGCTCTGGCTCATTCAAATTTGTATGGGATGGCAATCTTCCCGATATGATTGAGAAAACGATTTGGATGTATTCATGGATGACTTTTCGAGTCTTGGGGACTCTTTCTCCACGAGCCTAACCCATTTAGAAAGATGTTTAAACGGTGTGAAGACACCATTTGTCTCTAAACTGGGAAAAGAGTCCATTTCATGGCTTATCGTGAGGGGAAGGCGAAGGCATTGTTTCTCGGGACATAAAATTTCTAAGTCGGGACTTGAGTGTTGATAGAGCTAAGTCGAATAGTAAATAGCTAAAACTCCCTCATCGTTTTGTCAAAGGTTGTTCGTTTTAGTTTCCTTGGGCACGCCGGTTTTTACCGACGATTCATTCAGGACTTTTCCAAAATTGCCCGTCCTATGACTCATTTGCTTGAAAAAGAGACTCCATTTGTCTTTTCTGAAGAGTGTATCGATTCCTTTAATACACTCAAAAGAAAACTGACTGAGGCTCCGATCTTAATTGCTCCCGACTGGGACTTGCCTTTGAACTGATGTGCGATGCTAGCGTATTCGTAATTGGGGCTAGTCCAGTCTGGGCAAAGAAAATAAACAAGCAGTTTTCTAACCTATACATATGCTAGCTAAGACTATCGAACGAGGCTAAACTCCCTACATTACAGAAAAAGATATTATTGCTGTAGTGTATGCTTTGAGAAGTTTCGTTAATTTCTTGTCTTGACCATAAGCTTAGTGTATACTGACCATTCTGCCATCAAGTTTTCTTTGCCAAGAAGGATGCTAAGGCAAGACTCATGCGGTGGATCTTATTGCTCCAAGAATTTGACATTGAAATTCGAGACAAAAACAGGAGCAGCTGAGAATCTCGCCGCCGATCATCTGTCCAGACTTGAAAATCCGCATCAAGACAAACTCGAGAACAAAGAAATCAATGAAGCATTTCCTCTCGAAACCCTTGGCTCTATTGCTCTTCAAGATCAAAGTACCCCATGGTTTGCAGATTTTGCAAATTACCATGCGGGGAAATTTGTTATCAAGGGAATGACATCCCAACAAAAAAATAAATTCTTCAAGGATGTCAAGCATTATTTCTGGGATGATCCTTTCCTGTTTAAGATCTGTGCTGATCAGGTGATAAGACGTTGTGTTTCTGGGCAAGAAGCTTTAGACATTCTCAAAGCTTGCCACAGTGGACCTACTGGGGGACACTATGGTGCCAATTACACAGCCAGAAAAATCTTCGATTCAGGATTCTATTGGCCCACCATCTACAAGGATGCCCATGACTTTGTCACCCGTTGTGACATTTGTCAACGTCAAGGAAAAATTACGCAACGTGATGAGATGCCACAAAACTCCATCCAAGTTTGCGAAATCTTTGACATCTGGGGCATTGATTTTATGGGGCCGTTCCCGTCTTCAAGAGGGAACAAATACATACTCGTGGCTGTTGACTATTTGTCAAAATGGGTTGAAGCAAAGGCGCTCCCCACCAATGATGCCCGAGTTGTTTGTAAATTTTTGAAAACTCTCTTCTCTCGATTTGGTGCACCCCGAGCTATCATAAGTGATCGCGGAACTCACTTTTGCAATGACCAATTTACAAAAGTCATGCTTAAGTATGGAGTAACTCACCGTCTCTCCACCGCGTATCACCCACAAACAAGTGGGCAAGTTGAGGTGTCAAATCGTGGTTCCTTTTAAAGGTTTTATTCTTGAGAGAACCGTGGGAGAAAATCGTTGCTTCCTGGTTCGGACTAAATTAGGATGATTGCTTTATGGGCCTTCCGCACAAGCTTACACAAAACACCCATAGGATGTACTCATATAAGCTTGGTTTACGGTGGAAGGCATGTCATCTACCGACTCGAGCGTTTGTCGGGGGTGGAGGTAGAGGGGGGGGGGGTGGGGGGGTGAGGGAGCTAGAGCACAAAGCCTACTGGGCCCTCAAGCATACAAATTTTGATGTTCAAACTGCGGGTGATCACAGGAAAGTTCAACTGAATGAACTAAATGAACTTCGTGATCAGGCCTACGAGAACTCTTTGATTTATAAAGAGAAAACCAAGAGGATACACGATGCTAAGATCAAAAACCGCGTTTTCAACGTTGGTGATCGTGTCCTCCTCTTCAATTCTAGACTGAAGATTTTTCTATGGCAAATTGAAATCCCGTTGTCTGGAACCATTCACCGTTGTCCATGTTTTTCCTTATGGCACGTCGAGCTATCTCAAAACTCGGGACCAACTTTAAAGTGAATGGTATCGTATCAAAAACTCATTACTTTGGAGGGGACATTACAAAACGAGGTTGTCCCGGATCTCCAAACGTTCCCCATGGACCAATGAATTCGGGGGACGGGTCAAGCGTCGGGACCCTAAACAAGCGCTTCGTGGGAGGCAACCCATGCTTATCCGTAGTAGTAATATAAATAAGTATTTTTGTGTGAGAAGGTTTTTATTTTCCCATTACCATGTGTTCTGTCCTTTTTTGGTGCTTTGTATTGTATGTCCAGGTATTCCCGGATTGTGAAGCTCTCGATTTCTGTCATTTTTAAATCGAGCTTACATCCTCAGCTTTAAGTTTGGGGAATTCGTATCAAATCTAATCGACTAACGCTTTATCTTTTGGCACACTTAATAAACGGGCCCTTAGATTTACGTTTGGAACCCCTGACATCGAGAGACGATGTTTAGTTCTAGTATGGGAGGGGAAGAATTTCGATTTGATTTTTGCTGACAGTCGTTGTTATACATAATCCCGTTTTACCACCAATTTTTGCCCAAAAATACAAGAAAAAAAAAAAAAAATAATGATAAATTTCAAAAATAAAATAAGTGTTTTTGTCACAGTTCTGACTCTTCCTAATGGTTAGAAATGAGAATAATTTTTGAACTCGATCGGGCTTTTTTTTTCCGTTGTCTGAGCATCCATAGATAGTTCCTCAACTTACCACTGGTAGGCTAAGCTTTCACGAATTCGATTGCTCTCGAATTTTAATTAAAAAAAAAAAAAGGTGGAAGAACAAGAAGTGATAGAGTAGAGGTTAATATAAGTTTATGTGCTGAGCAAGATTTTTAAAACTTTTATGAGTAACTTGTTGGCTTTTTCTCCCATTAGTTCTTATTCACCTAATCATACGTGCTCAATTCTAGTTAACTACAGTCAATCGATGTTTTTTGGAAATAAGCTTCAAATTTGTAACTTATTTCTTTAAAACGAGATTTTTTTCTGTTCTTATATAAATTCCGAAAAGTTAAAATGCCAAGAAGCATGAACTGAAGTATGAATGCAAAAATGCATGAATATTGGAAATTTTTGCCAATGATGCATTACATTTGAATTATATGGAACAAGTAAAAGAAGTGTCGTGTTTATCCCACTCCGCTAACCGTTTCAAACTTAAGACATCTTTACTTCTTAGGGATTTTGGTACTCCCGTTGTGTTGTGATTATCTCACCTGGATCAAGCGAGGTCTAGGTGAGGGTTCAAAACTAAGACACAAAACCATTAGGCATAATTAGGAAGAAGGTGTTGTTGTGATTTCCCACTACGCTTGCATCGGGGTGGGTTTTCAAACTCTAAGAAAATCGGTCGTGGTTGTGATTTCCTTTACTAGGAGCGAGGCATAGTTGGTGTTCTAAATATACAATGCATTCCTTGCTTTAAGAACTTATGATTTTAATGATGAAGAGGTTGCAAAAGTTCTACAGTTTAAAAATCTCGTTCTTTAAAATCATAGTTACAAGGTCGGATAAGATGTTTTTGCTTCGAGTCATGTTCATCTTGAATCACGACTATGGATAATAAGTTGAATCTTTGGTTGAGTTGAAATGAGCAACACATTTAACCATACAGTCATGTTGGGAAGCTTAAAAAAGTTCACAAGTCATATGTATGGTACTTAGCATGTTAGACTTATATGACGTACTTATCTTTAGTTTAATTGCTTGGTTTTGGATCTAGGAAAAAATCTGGGACAGATGATTTTATCCGTATAGAAGAGGACCCAGCAGTAGATTATTCTATGGTCGTTTCTCATTCTATGATCCCAATGTTGATATAATAAAGGAAGTCAAACAGGTTATGTCATGAAAAATAAATAGAAAATAATCCAAAAATATAGGATAGTAGTATACAAATAAAAAATGGTGATAACGGGACTTGTCGATAGCTTTTATTCCGTAGTTTCTTGACATACACACTTTGCTACTTTTCAAAGTTATTAGTCGAGGGGGATTGAGATTCTTAGTTTTCGTAAATGCTTACTTCATAGCATTGCGTGAGGACACGGCAATACCTTAGTATGGGGGATTTTGGTATGTGCTTAAATACACATACCTTTTACCTTTAAAAACGAGCTAAAATAACCAAAAACGGACTTAAAATGCCAAATATATGCTTGTTTTGCTAATTGTATTGTGCAGGAACGGATAACCAAGAAAAGGACGAAAAACAAAGCCAAAACGAAAAAACTGGACTCGGAATGGAAAAGACTGTGAAAGACAAAGCCAAATCAAAGCCGGAAAGTCAATCAAGTCAACTGGTCAAAGTCAAAGTCAACCCAAGTCAACCCCGGGGCCAAAGTCAAAGAAATATAAGTTTAGGGGCTGAAATTGCCAAACCCTAAACTTATTTATAAAGAAGAAAAGAGGAAAAGAAAAGAGAAGGGTTAGTTTTGCAATTTGCTCAAAGAAACAAGTAGGGGGGCAAAACTGCCAACCCCCCTAACTTGTACACCACAAGGACGAAATTTGCAAAGGCTTATATAACTCTTGGGGACTTGTTTTGCCAAGTCCCCAAAAGTTATTTAACCACAGGGACCGTGGGTGCAATAACAACAATAACCTTGGAGGGCCATTTGTGCCAACTCCACAAACTTACACTCTGTAACAGACCCAACCCCTTTTCCCGCTCGAATTTCCCTCCCAAACACACTCACGGGTGTTTACACCCGTTTTTGCCCCATGAATCTTCACCATCACCATGGTTATTCATCTCCCCCCTCCTCCACTACCTTTCCCAGCCATAAAGTTGCCAACTTGGCAATCCCACATCCCCCAAGACCCATTTCGACGGCTTAGATTGAATTTTGAAGATTGAAGGGCCAAGATTAGAGCTTTAAACACTCTCACACAACAAACACACCTGTGTTTGTGTGTCTACAAACAAGCACAACAAGAAGAGAAAGAAAAAGAAGACCTAGTGTAGTTTTCGGCTATAAATAAGCCTTGTAAGCCATTGTGGCAAACATTCAGTTTTTAATTCAGTTTATATACCAAGTTTAATTCAGTTTTTATTAAGTTTTAAGTGTTTTTAAGTTACTTTCTCTTATGCAATTGTAATTCTCAATTTTAATGAAAAATTAAGCTCTTTTTACTCAATAAGCTCTCAATAAGCTCATTAGAGCTTATTCTTTCAATAAAGTTAATTGAGCTTATCCTTTGTTAAGTAAGCTCAAATTCAGTTTAATATTTTTCATGTTTCTTAAGTACCAAGATTTAGGTTGAATTTACTTCATTTGAATTGTGAAATGGAAGCTTTGGAAGTAATAAGCCCATATAAGCTTATTTGAGCTTATTGCTCAGGGAATAGAGGCTAGGGAGCCATTAGGACAGCTTTTTAGGCCACTCACTCAGAAAGAGTGGCCTTGGTTCTGAGACAACAAATCCCAAGGTTTCATTTTCTAAATTTCATTCTAGCTTAACTTCTAGCTTAAATCATTAGCTTATTTGCTTTATATCTTTACAAATGCATTAGTTTAAAGTTGTTAGTTAGCTGTTTAAGTTTTTTTTATTGCATGTTTTTGTGTTAAATAAGCTTATCTCTTAAAAAACTGTCATAAGTATAGTATAAGCTAGTAGAGAAACTAGCTTATTTTTCTTAATAAGCTAGGATTTTTAGTTTTAAAATAGCTTAAGTAGGTTAAAATAAGTAGAAGTAGATAAAAGGTTTTTTAAGTTTTAGTTTAAAAATGGATTTTAACCACTCTTTGGTTTGACAGTTTTTAGATAAAGGGGTGTTTGGCACAGGACCAAAACGGGTCAAAAAGGGTTTTGGCATGGGTTAAGGTTACTTGGTCAATTTGAACACAAGTTTTAAGTCATTCTTAGGCTGTTTTTAAAACATTTTTAGTTGAAAAATTGTTTTCCAAGGTTTTCTAAACCTCTTTTGAAACTGTTAAGGTTTTAAGAATCCCACAAGTGCTTATTTGATTAAGCACTTGTGGTTTGAGTTTATACATCAAAAAAGTTTGCATTTTGTGTGTTAAAAAGGGGCTGTCCAAGCCCTTTGTCCTCTTTACTTTGTGAGTCAAATTTACTCAAGCATCCCTGTCACAGTTTGTAAAAAGCCAAAAGAGCTTTTTCACAGCCAAAAATAAGCAAGTAAAAAGGGTTTTTACAAGTCCAAAATTTGTGCATAAGTCCATTAGATAGAATACTCAATCTGTCAAAGCTTATTTGTGATTTTAGAGCTTATTTGACAGCTTAAAATAAGCTGTCAAATAAGCCCTTGAGCTTTGCCTTAAAGTTCCCCTGGTGCAAAAGGGGAACTTTAGGCTTATTGTTCTCAGCCTTTAAGCCAACTTAAGCCCAAGTTTTTGGCTTATTTTAAGAGCTTATAGGTTCTTCTATAGGCCTCTTCAGTTTCAGCTCTTACAAGCCTCATTTGTGTGCTTATTTTCAAGTCCAAATATGCCCTTTGGCTGTTCTTGAACCCCTTGGGCTGAAGGGTTGCTTATTTTTGACTTTGGCTTATTCAGCCTATCCCATAAGCCCCAACTGTTTCCCAAGAGTTTTTAGGCTAGGTTAGATAGATTAGTTTGCTTATTTCCTTTGTCTAGCTTATTTATCTTAGCTTTAAGCATTTTTAGCATCTTTAAGCTTTATTTAAGCTTTTCTGGCTAAATAAGCTTCCCACAGCTTATTGGCCCTTAAGCTTTTAGACTTTTAAGCTTAATTAGATTAGTTTAGCCCATCTTAGCTTACCTTAGTCTTGGTCTTAGCTTATTTCGACCCTAAGTCCAAAAGACTTAGCAAAAAAATTGGTTTTTTAGCTTAATAAGCCAAACTGTCAAAGTTTGAGCTTATTTTTAGGCTTATTTAGTGGTTTTCAGCAAAAGCTCTAGTTGACAAAGTTGTTAAGCCCCACGAGCTTAACAACTTTGCTTCTTTGAGTTTTCAAAAAAAAAAAAAAAAGGGGAAGATACTTGGTCCGGGTGAGCAAGACTCGAACCCGGGACCAAGCAATACATCCCCTTTAACTCCCACACACACTACCACTGCGCCCTTGGGTCTTTTTCGTTATAGACCCAAGGTGCATGGTATTTATGTACATTTTCCCCTTATAAGCCTATAAGCTGTAAAAGCTTATTTTCGGGCTTATTTGCTTAAGCTGTGTTGGGTTTATTATTTTTCGTAGGAACAGGTTAGTTTAGACCACTTAGCTTATTTTAGTTTTTGTCTTAGCTTAATTCGACCCTAAGTCCAAAAAGACTTAGCATTTTTGCCTTTAAGCCCAAATAAGCCATTCTGCCACTTTTAAGCTTATTTATAAGCTTATTGAGTGCTTTTCATAAAAAACTCTAGTTGACAAAGTTGTTAAGCCCCACGAGCTTAACAACTTTGCTTCTTTGAGTTTTCAAAAAAAAAAAAAAAAGGGGAAGATACTTGGTCCGGGTGAGCAAGACTCGAACCCGGGACCAAGCAATACATCCCCTTTAACTCCCACACACACTACCACTGCGCCCTTGGGTCTTTTTCGTTATAGACCCAAGGTGCATGGTATTTATGTACATTTTCCCCTTATAAGCCTATAAGCTGTAAAAGCTTATTTTCGGGCTTATTTGCTTAAGCTGTGTTGGGTTTATTATTTTTCGTAGGAACTTTATAGTATGAAGTATTTTTTGTAAATTTTTCAGAATTTTTTGTAAACGTTTAGTATTTTTTATAATTTAATTTAGTTAAAAGTTTATTAAATTCATAATAAATACAAAAATTATCAAAAAAATATTTTGCTTTTTTAGAAAATTTTCTTTTGTCATCTAGTTTGTAGGAAAAATATAAAAGTTTTCGTAGGGTCATTTTTATAACTTTCTCTCTTTTAAAGAACGGGTCCGGGTACGGGTTTTTGTTTTGACTCGTTTTTGGGTCAAACGAACTCCGTTTTCGGTCTAGTCTTTTTCATTCTTCGTTATTTGACCCGTAGAGTAGTTTAGAAGTGAAAAATTTTCCGTAGGGTTATTTTTAAAGATTTTAGGTTTTCCCCCTTTTGTACGGGATTCGGGGCTTCGTTTTCTAGTTTAATTTCATAATTTTTAGGTTTTTCTTAAACGTTTTAGTCCGTTATTGTTTAATTTGACTTTTTCAACTTCCCAAACTCATTCCTTCCTTCAAACTCAAATCTTCGATCGTATCGATTTACCATTCCAGCCTCGTTGGGGATTTACGACCCGGGAAAGCTCTATACTACTTCTCGGTATCATTGATTGTTGGTTTTTACACTTCTTTATATATTTTATATTTTATTATATATTATATATATTTACGGTGTGAATCCGGCACGATCAATTTTTGGCGCCGTTGCCGGGGAGGCTGTGCAACCGTTTATCTTTGCGTTTGACCATCTGTTTTTGAAATTGTGAATATTTTCTTTTATTATAAAAATATAAAAAAGTACAAAAATATTTTTCATTTCTTTTTAGTAGCAAAGTGATGAAAGTACAAAAAGGCAAAAGATAGAAGATGATGTAGAGAAGGAAGAACTTAAAGCCTATTTTGGATCTGTTTCAAGAGAAAATTTCGCTATAGAAATTAAATCTTTCGCTATTAAGTATCAATATATTGGAAACTCATGTCCTGAAAGAAAACTTTCCATGTATTATCAAATCATCCAGGGCAGATGGAAAGTTCAAAGAATTACAAGATCTTCAGTGAGGATGCTTGATGATTTTGACAACACAAGATGTATTAGACTACACAAGCTAGTTAAAGCGAGGTAATATGACATAAAAGCAAGAGGTCCAGAAGGTTATGACTTAATGCATTGGGGAGATTGAAGATCCCTATTTGGAGCCCGATGAAGAAGAATGATGACCGGAGGAATCACATGAATACAATTTGATAAGCTAGAGACTATTTAATTCATGTGGAATTCATATTTTGTTGATGAACAATGGAATTTCCATTCACATGATGATAGAGAAGAAGTATCCACTTACTCAAGAAATGCTATCAAAGATGTTAAGCAAAAACCTAGAGGTTGATCATGAAAATGAGATGACATTTGAACTTCTAAGGTTTATAAGGTCACAAGTACAGAAGTAAAGAATGTTTAGAAGAATCCTAAACAGTGCAGTCTAGAAGACTAAATACTAAGAAACTTAAGATTGATGGTAAATCACAATTTATGGGAGGATTGTTGGGATTCAAGCTTATACACTTAGATCTAACTGCTAGTAAAGTTTAGTTATACTGCCATTTTTTTTGTTATTTTTTATTATTTTTTTATTTTTATACATTATTACTACTGGCCAGTATTGATTAGTACTGTAAGTAAAAATAGTTAGTACTGTTAAAATAATAGTTAGTACTGGCTTTAAGTAGGATATGCATGAGTAATATAAATAGAATATGTCCATGATCACTTGACGCGTTTTGTAAGCCCATTAGGGTTTTCTTTAGTGTATAAAAGGAACCCTACGACATAGTTAGACATACCAATTCATAGTTAGCTATTTTGTAACCTAGCAGATATTTGCAATCATATATATTCAAAGTTTTTGTTTACATTGTTCTTCTAGTAATTACAAGTTAGATTCCACATAACTTGTAGAATTCATAAATCAGAGTTTCCTCATATAGTTAGTTTGCCAACCAGGCATCGGCCATTTCTCTTGCTCGGCCGCCGTTGAGAAGATACCTAAATGATCCTCTGGATCCTTGTTTTCTTCGTATACCATAATGTTCCGAGAGAGTTTTGCCCTCCTATGATATTTGAAACGAGTGATTCTTTGGGTAAAAAGAGTGGGTTTGGGCCTTTTGTGGGGTGAATTCAGGTCTTCATAAGTGTCTTCTGAACCTTCCTCATGTTTGGAGTCAGAGCTTATCTCTTGGTGTCTGGACCTTTTTCCTCTGGATTTGGACATTTCCCTTCTTGCTTTCTCCTTAATTGTGCTCCGGTCCTTTGTCACACCCCGCCAAGGCGGAAACACGAGACGTAACATCATGGATATCATCGTAACACAATGGTGTCAACAATAGAGAATCACTACATGCATAACTAGAAATAAAAGACACAATGTGTCATGACAATACCGAAAACAAAAGAATGGCATCTTGCATTAATGAAAATGGGTCTCATCAATACAAGACAATGTCTCACAAACCTAAATAAACATTCAAGAATTCATGCAAACAAAATACGAAACGAATCAAATGGGAACTTCCAATGCAGCCTAATGGTCCCTCTAGCCACTTTTATTAACTTCAGTATCTTCATAACGCTCACCTGAAAATGATGCTTAAACGCCAACACAATGGTTGGTGAGAGTCATGGGTTTTACGACACCAATACAAGATTTAAATAAATTACTGTGATTATAAAAAAACAAAACAAAGCAGGACAAATAAGCTGGCTATTATACATGCTAGCATTCTTGAAACTAAGTATCACAATTGAGACGGAACGTGTCCCCCGATCCAATGCAACAAACATAGTCATGGAGAGGAATGATGTACCAAATTCCAGACTCTTGGTACCGTATCCACATAATATTATAAGGAGTTGATCACCTCCAAGGATCTTACCCACAAAGTAGGCAAAGAACTTTGCAACAACATACACATGCAAGACATAACATATAATAGCAACTTAAAGTCCATGAGTAACTTGAAACACATAATCACAGTAATCAAAACATACTTTGTATCATTTTCATCCCAAGAAAACATAGTAAAAATGGGACTATGAAACTCACCTGGATATTCAAACGCAGCTTCCAAATCTCTACACGCAACTATACAAATAAATAAACACGGTTACACGTGACCAAGCTAAAAGCTCTAGTCTATGTAACACGCATATGATGGATGTCTAAGGGTTTTGTTAACCATCATGGGTCACCCTGAAACCATGCCCAACCTTAACCATCTTACTAACACTTTACACTAACTACCTACAATTAACTCAGAATTGCAGAATTTTAGTGTCTCTTTACGTACCCAAAACCTTTACTTAATGACCTTCATAAATTATATCAAAAATCACCCATGTTCATTTATGAATATATTAACTACCTTGTGATTTCCAAGTATTACTTACATGTGTAACTACCTCAAATAAAATCAAACTTCAAAATTATCCTAATTCGGATCTGATTGCACACCAAAATATATCACTCTAACTACCATACTTAGACATGCTTTCAGAGGAAAATTTCTACAGGATTATCCATAGACATACAGAACTTAACTATTGTAGAAGGGCTAAGCTTAATTCTACTTTTAAGTATAGGTTTTACCCTCACAAACATGACCTAAATCTGACCCGTATTTACTATTATGACAACTTTTAGTGTAACCAATATTTGAATGACTTCCCTACCTTAAAAACTTTCGAGGCCAGATTTTCTGGAAAGTAGACTCTTTTGGCTTATTCATAGGTGCAAGAAATATATCAAAACACGTTCTTATCATCTAGATATCAATCGTTGAACACGACCGAAAATTCTGCTCAACCTTAAATCAAGTTTTAACGCAAATCTAACCTAACCAATAGCATAATCATAACCCTAATCAAGCCCTAATCATTCTATCATCATTAAATATCATTAATATTATGAATTTTATGAAACCCTAATTTATCCATCACTTTGTTGTTACATGAATTAAAAGAAAGTTAAACAATTAAAGTTTTTAAACATACCTTGATCCTTAATTCTTGAACCTTAAACCACCAAATTGATGTTGAATAAAAAAAACCCTTTTTTTCTCTGTTATTGAGTTCGACCGGTATAAAAAATAGGGGATTATGGGTTTGTATTTATAGTGTAGATAAAATATCTAGATAATTACTAAATAAGAATCCTAATTATACTAAAATTAGTTTTTTTTCTTTTTTTTCTTTTTGACCGGCCGAACCAACAATCTTTTATTTATTTATTTATTTTTATTTTATTTATTTACACATAAACCCTTTTATTTTGTTATTTCTATAAAAACTTTTATTTATTTAGACATCCTTCTAAATAAGTCTAATTTTAAATACCTAAAAATAAATTCACTACATAATTTATTTTTCTAACTCAATAACACTAAAATCTACTAACTAAATTTCTATACCCGCGAATTCCTATTATCCAAATACGTATACATATACACATAATTACGTACACACCTAAAATTTTACCATCATTTTCATTGTCACTAAAATGTGAACATAATGAAATATCCATAGCAACCATAACTTCAATCACCATGAGACGATCACGCTCAATGGATTTGTAACCAACTCACATAAGATCACATAAACACATAATTACTATAACACATAATGAAACTCAAATCAATACTAACGGTTGACTAACATGCTCAAAGCACAGTTGTCACAGTATCCCCTCCTTAGGGAAATCTCGTCCCAAGATTTAACTAATAGGTTCAACATCATCATCAACAAACAATCGGGTATACTTAGCTTTCATATGGTCCTCACGTTCCCACGTGAACTTAGGGCCACACTTTGAATCTCATTTAACTTTCACGATCAGAAACCCACTGCTTACAACTTCGCTTGCCCATACAAGGGTACAAATAGCAGCATACAACTCTAAGCCAAAATAACATCTAACTACATGAACATCGCCCGTCATTGAGGAAACTCGTCAAAAACCTTAAGTTGTGTAACAATGGTGTAGAAGTTTTATATACCCAAAATATATATAAAATATAATACTTTAAAATAGCAATTAAGAAAATTCCCTAAGGAAAATTCACTCTCAAAAATATATATAATATATAATACGTATATTTAACCGGGTAAATA